>JAJONR010009646.1:0-24876 GCA_029582245.1 Solanum etuberosum
TTTTTTTAAATAAGGATGCTTTAACATGAAAGATGTCTGAAAATTGTTTACCCTAGTGGTGCGTGATAAGAAAACTTACTCTTATAATATTCTATTCTTCTCTCTATATTGTATATATCACTAGCTACTGCGGTAATTTCCCAATATAATCTATTTAATAGGTGATCTACTTGATAATATTCGTCGTATTGTTCTAAAAATGTTTTAAGTCTTTTAAGCCACCTATATTTCTTTTCGTAACGAAGGCGTTCTAACTGTTCCCTATTGATATTTTTATAAGTAATACTAACTTGCTTTACATACAAACTTCCTTTCATATACCGGTTATATCTACTTATATTGTTATTATACCTATCTTTCTGGCTAATCTTTAAAGAAGAAGGCTCGCCTACATGTCACCATAAGAATTGAGGTATTTATTTTCATGTTTTTCTTTGTACTTTTAGGTTTTTTACCCCTATTTTATTTTTACCTTTAAACCCGTTTCTTCAACTCTTGCGTCCTTCCCTTTGTTTGCGTCTCTTCATGAACTACCTATAAAAACTAGGTAAATTATACCCGTTGTTGTATCTACTTTTTCGTGACAAATTTCATCCCTAATTTCTATGAAATTTCGCCAATTTCTTGGAAATCTAATTTGGATCTTCACCAAAAAACTAATGAAACAAAATTATAATTTTCATGTTGTTTCCCCCCCCCATTCAAAAGAAAAACTATTTCAACTGCTCAATTATTAAACAACTGATCACAATCATGAAAATTCTTTGGTTCGTACCTACTTCTTTTTGTGGATTTTTCCCTTCTGTCATCACTTTGTCCGACAACTTAAGTTTGTGTTTTATTCAATGATCTGTAAAAATTATCGTTTATGAATTTGTATTGAAATATTTTTGTGTTTTTTATTATGAAATTTTTTAAGCACTCTTGATGGAATCAAAATTGAGGAAGAGACAACAAAGAGAATAAATTTTACCGCAACTTGATAAGATACGTGTACCTATTAATATATTTTATTGGGAGTTGAAATATTGTTGTATTAATCATATCTCAGAAATGTTGTAAAGTTTGACCTATATGGAAAAGTCACAACCCTTCGAAAAAGTCACAACTCTTTTAAAAAGTCACAACCCATCGAAAAAGTCACAATCCTTCAATGTGAAAATGTGTATGCTTTTAATATATTTTATAATATAAAAAATATAGTATGAAATATTTTATAGGATTTAGGCTAAGACTTTTGATATTATTACTTATCCAACATCTTTGATGATGCAATTCAGATTGCACCAAGGCCGTTCACTCAAAGTCAAGATCGGGACCTTCAAAGAATGCAAGGTCTGTTCATAAAGTTAGAGGTTCTTGAGATTGTGTTGATGACAAATAGAAGGTTCCATGCCTTGAAGATCACTTAGGGAAGTGAAGGAAAGACAGTTGAAGAAGCTGCCACTTTAGGCGAGCAGGATCTATTCGACGACTTGCCCAATGGCTTAGGCGAGGACCCTAGCTCGCCTAGAGTTCCAAAAGTCCCAAGAGAAGGGTCATCTCGCCAATCCAATCGGCGACTCGCCGAGTCCCTTAGGCGAGGTCGACTCAGCTCGCCCATTTCCTATTTTGGGTCTCTTTTGGGCCTCTTTTGTAATAATTACCTAAAACTCTAAATAGCTAGTTTGGGTTCTCATTTGAGGTAGACTATTTTGAATATTGATATTGTGAAACTCATGAATGAGTGTTGAGAGCTTGGTACAAGCTTTGGTTGACTTTTTTTTAGAAACATTGGTTGCGAGGTGAATTCAATTCCCTCGAGGTCTTCATAAGAGTTAGGTGCTTCTTGTGGGATTAACAGATTGAGGTCTTAAGGTTTAATATACCTTTTGGTTATTTTCTATTTCCTCTTTTTGTGTCTATCTGTCTATTGTTATTTCTTGTCTTTGATTTACGCATTTTCATTCGTAATTCGTAGTGAGAATTACATCATTTGGTATCAGAGTCGTGCTTAGATTCGTTCCTACGATTCTAGTCTTGGGTTTGTTACTACATAAAAGAGTCAAATTCGTTTTTCAAGAAAACCCAAAAATATTTTTGTTTATTTGATTCTTGTTTGAAGTTTCTAAAGCTAGATTAGTATTCCCTAGCCTTATTTGAGTCTCAATTTGAGAGTTGGTAGATTTTAGGTACTATTGAAGTTTACACCATTGTTGAGTGAATAAACTTGAAGAAGATGCAAATGGGTTTTAAAATCTGAAGGATTTGACAAGGAATTGAAGGATAAAAACTATTGGAGATTGGTTTGTACATAAAGGGGAATCTCTATTTCAAATTTTGTGAAATTCCGAGCCAAAATTATTAAGGATTTTATTTTGGGTATTCATATTGTTCATAGTGTTCTTGAGGGATATTCAAATCTTCAAGAAGAAGGAATTTACCAAAAAGGGTGTTTAATCCAAAAGGAAAGGAAAGAGAAAGTGGATAAGTGTTAGTGCACAGAGGAATTTACCAAAAGGGGTAAGGAATAAAGAAAGAAGTACAAGGGACCACAAAAGCACAAAATTCGGAGGTCTACAGGTGCACAAGCTGGTCCATTCGGCGAGCCAAACTTTGCTCGCCAAAGTCCATTCAGAGACTCGCCGAATTGACACACAGATCGCCGACTTGCCCAAACTTTCTGTCAAATTTGGCGAGCTGAACTTCAACTTTGGCGAAGAAAACATTGAATTCGGAGAACTGAACCTCATTTTATGCCCCCAATCTCAGGTTCTAATTCCTTAGTTTCCTTTTCTTGATTCTCAAGATTCCTAAACTAATTTTCAACTCGTAATTGATCTACTTGTTGATTATTGGTTCTTGAATTCTCTTCTTTGCTAGTGCCACTTCTTTTCGTGCTTTTATTAGTTTTATTTTGTAGTTAAATTTTTTATTCAAGTCCGTTTTGCTTTAATCGAGTCGTCCATTTTTTTTGAAACAAGAATCTATTCCGGCCAAGAGTAGAAATTGACACTTTGTGAACAACCGAGTATAAGCAATCTTCAACCTTAGCAGAACCAATTTGAGAGGCAATCAAAGGTGTGTAAAACGAGTGATTGTGAGTTTATTTTACTAACGCTAACGTTGATTATTGTTTTTGGTGAGTTTTTCTTATTGCAAGGTACCATGGAAACAAGAAGTGAAATCCAACCAGCTATGAGAAAGGTTACTTGGAATCTATAATGGAGGCGCTTACTAATATGAGTCGGATAATGGGAAACATGGAAGGAAAGATGACCACCATGCAAGGTAGAGTGTCAATGATGGGTGGTAGAATAATCAATGTGGAGGGTCAATTTAAATCTACTAATTCCACCCCACAATTAACTCAGTGGCCACACCCACACTACTTATTCTACTATCATACCCGGAACCTTCCATCAAGCGTTCAACCCAACACCAATTAATTCCGACCCCAAGGTACAAAATACCAATCGACCACTCCAACCCTAACTCAATCAAGAAGAGGGTTGTGAAGAGGAGACCCAAGAAGATGATGAATTCGAAGGTGATGAAGATGAGGAACAAGACACATGTGAGGGAAAAGATGTCGCGGTTCCTAATGGTTTGATGAGAAAGGCCCCAATTGAAGAAGCTTTGCCTCAAGAAGGAGAGTTCACCATACCAGTATATGTGATGAGGCGAGTTATGATTAGCAAGGCCATGGATGATCCAAGTCAAAGAGAGAATCTTTTCCACTCCAAGTGCCTCATCAAAGATAATGTGTGTTCCTTGATCATTGATAGTGGAAGTTGTGTAAAAGTTGCTAGCACCACTTTAGTGGATTTATTGAAACTTCCTACCACTAAGAATGATACACCTTACAAACTTCAATGGTTGAGTGAGTATGGAGAATTGAGGATTCATAGACAAGTGTTGATCATGTTTAAAATTGGGAAGTACCAAGATTAGATTCTTTGTGATGTAGTCCAAATGCAAGCTTGTCATGTGCTACTCGGAAGACCTTGGCACTATGATCATTCAACCAAACATGAGGGGAGAACCAACAAATATTCACTTGTGTTGGATATCAAAAATATGTCCTTTATCCTATGTCACCCTCTCAAGTCAATGAAGTGTATCAAAAGATGAGTGAGTTGAGGGAGAAAAAGAAGGATGAGGAGGAACATGTGGAGGTCGAGGGCAATGAAGAGGAAGAAAAGAGGAAGTTGAGGGGAAAGGCCCACGTGTTGTTGGCTAAGTATAAAGAGATAAGGGAGGAAAAGAAGGAAAAAATTTCTTTGATCCTTATCACACATAGGGATCATGTGTTGCAAACTAACCAATCTCATTCTTCTCTCCCCCATTCCATTTCCCTTATTTTGTAGGATTATGATGATGTCTTCCCAAAGGAACTCCCAGTGGATTACCCCATCTTCGGGGAATCGAGCACCAAATTGATTTCGTTCTGGGCTCACAATTGCCAAACAAGCCTGCTTATCAAAATAATCCGAAGGATACCAAAGAGCTACAAAGGAAAGTTGAGGAACTCCTCAACAAGGGATATGTGAGAGAAAGTATGAGTCTGTGCGATATTCCAGTTCTCTTTGTTGCAAAGAAAGATGGAACATGGCGCATGTGTGTTGATTGTCGGGACATCAATAAGATCACGGTAAAGTATCATCATCCTATCCCTAGATTAGATGATATGCTTGATGAGCTCAATGGTTCTTGTGTGTTTTCAAATATTGATCTTAGGAGTGGTTATCATCAAATTCGTATGAGCCCCGGTGATGAATGGAAAACTGCATTCAAGACTAAGTTAGGTCATTATGAATGGTTGGTGACGCCTTTCGGTTTCACTAATGCTCCTGGTACTTTTATGTGTCTCATGAATCATGTGATGAAGCCCTTCATAGGGAAGTTTATGGTTGTCTATTTTGATGATATCTTGATTTATAGTAAAACCATGCATGAGTATATAGATCATTTGAGATGTGTGATTGATGTGCTTATGAAGGAACAACTTTATGCTAATCTTGAAAAGTGTTCATTCTATGTTGATGAAGTTGTTTTCTTGGGATTTGTTGTGTGTTCAAGGGGTGTTGAGGTTGATGAATCTAAGATAGACGCGATTAATAATTGGCCAAGTCCAAAGTCCATAAGCGATGTTAGAATCTTTCATGGGTTGGCTAGTTTTAATAGGCAGTTTGTCAAAGGATTTAGTATGACCGAGGTAATTCGAAAGGATAAGCCTTTTAAGTGGGGTGAAGAGAAAGCCAAAGCTTTTGAGGCTTTAAAATTAATGCTTGGCTCCACTCCTTTTTTGCAATTACCCGATTTTGAGAAAATGTTTGAAGTTGAATGTGATGCTAGTAAAGTAGGCATTGAAGCCGTCTTAATGCAAGACCAAAAGCCCATGGCATATTTTAGTGAAAAGCTTAAAGGTGCAACTTTAAACTATTCCACTTATGATCTTGAATTGTATGCTTTGATTAGAGCATTGGGTAATTAGCAACACGACTTGTGGCCCAAAGAGTTTGTCATTCAGACCGATCATGAGTCCCTAAAGAATATTCGGGCCCAAGGAAAGTTGAACAAAAGGCACGCCAAATGGATTGAATTCCTTGAAACTTTCCCTTATGTAATTCAACACAAAAAGGAGAAGGAAAATGTGGTGGCCGATGCCTTTTCTAGGAAACATGTGTTGATAACTACATTGTATTTTAAATTGCTTGGCTTTGAATGTTTGAAGGCAATGTATCCCAAGGACCCATGTTTGCTCAAATCTTCCAAGATTGTGAGGATTGGGAAAGGGAAAAGTGGCTTAGGGACAGATCTTCTACTCCCTATTCTAAATTTGATGGTTTCTTGTTCAAAGGAAAGAGACTATGTGTGCCTATGAGCTCTTGGAGAGAACTATTTGTGAGGGAGGCACACAATGGGGGATTAATGGGTCATTTTTGTGTTGATAAAACACGGGGAATTCTCTAACAATTCTATTGGCCTAAGATGCACAAAGATGTTGCTCGAATTTGTGGCCAATGTATTGAATGTCGAAGTGCTAAGTCATGTCTCCTTCTCCATGGTTTATACACTCCACTTCCCACCCCTCAAAGACCTTGGCTTGATATTTCAATGGATTTTGTTTTGGGTTTGCCAAGGACAAAAAAAGGTAGAGATAGCATCTTTGTTGTTGTTGATCGATCTTCAAAGATGGCTCATTTCATTCCATGTCATAAATGTGATGATGCTTCCAATGTGGCATCTTTGTTGAAAATGTTGTTAAATTGCATGTAATTCCTCAAACCATCGTAAGTGACAGGGACCCAAAATTCCTTAGTCACTTTTGGAAAGAATTGTGGGGTAGACTTGGTACCAAGTTGTTGTTCTCAACTTCTTGTCACCAACAAACCGATGGCAAAACCAAAGTTGTGAATAGGACCTTGGGTTCTATTCTTCGTGTTGCGGTACATAGGAAGTTGGCCTCATGGGAGGAATATTTTTCATTAGTTGAGTTTGTTTATAATCGAGTTATTCATGGAACTATTGGCATGACTCCATTTGAAGTGGTGTATGGTTTTAATCCCCTAACCCCTTTAGATCTCAGTCCTCTTTCTCAAGATGTTGTCTTAAGCTTAGATGGAAGGAAAAGAGCAGAAGCCATGAAGAAACTTCATGAGAAGGTAAGACTTCACCTAGAAAAGAAGAACCAAGAGGTAGCCAAAAAGGCGAACAAGGGTCGCAAGAGGATTGTGCTTAAACCGGGTGAATGGGTGTGGGTGCTTTTTCGCAAGGAGCGATTTCCCACTATCCAGAAGACAAAGTTGATCCCAAGAGGTGATGGTCCATTTCAATTGCTTGAAAGACACAATGACAATGCATATAAAATTGACCTTCTTTCGGAGTATCAAGTTCACAACACCTTCAATGTTTTTGACCTTTCTCCATTTTCAACTCTTGATGATGATGATCTGTCAAATTTGAGGACAAATTCTTTTCAAGAAGGAGAGAATGATGCAATTCGGATTGAACCAAGGCTATTCACTCAAAGTCAAGCTCGGGACCTTCAAAGAATGCAAGGTTTGTTCATGAATTTAGAGATTCTTGAGCTTGTGTTTATGGCAAAGAAAGGGTTCCATGCCTTGAACATCGCTTGGGGAAGTGTAGGGAAGACAGCTGAAGAAGCTGCCACTTTAGGTGATTATGATCCATTCGGCGACTCGCCCAATGGCTTAGGCGAGGACCCCAGCTCGCCTAAAGTTCCAGAAGTCCCAAGAGAAGGGGTCATCTCGCCAATCCAATCGGTGACTCACCGAGTCCCTTAGGCGAGGTCGACCCAGCTCCCCCATTTCCTATTTTGGGCCACTTTTGGGTCTCTTTTGTAATAATTACCTAAAAACTATAAATAGCTAGTTTGGGTTCTCATTTTAGGTAGACTATTTTGAATATTGATATTGTGAAACTCATGAATGAGTGTTGAGAGCTTAGTACAAGCCTTGGTTGACTTTTGTTTAGAAACATTGGTTGCGAGGTGAATTCAATCCCCTCGAGGCCTTCATAAGAGTTAGGTGCTTCTTGTAGGATTAACCAATTGAGGTCTTAAGGTTTAATATACCTTTTGGTTGCTTTCTATTTCCTCTTTTTGTGTCTATCTATCTATCTTTATTTCTTGTCTTTAATTTCCGCATTTTCATTCGTAATTCGTAGTGAGAATTACATCATTTGAGATAATGAATAAATTGAATGAATGGTCCATAAAGTTGCTTAAAAAATACAGTATGAAATATAGAATATGTACTAAATTAGGTGTTAAGAAGAAGAAGAATAGAAAACTTCAAAAAATTATTGTTTAAAAATGTGAGAGAACCCCTCTATTTATAGTCAACAAAGGGTAGTATGAACAAATGTTTATTGTGCCTTATCTGAATAGTCACAACCCTTCAGATAAGCAACAACTCTTTGGAAAAATCACAATCCTTCAGAAAAGTCACAACTCTTTGGAAAAGTAACAACCACTCGGAAGAGTAACAACCCTTCAAAAAAATCACAACTCTTTGGAAAAGTTACAACCCTTTGTAAAAGTCACAATCATTCAATGTGAAAAGGTATCTTATTTTAATATATTTTATATTATAATATAAATAAATATAGAATATTTACTAAATTAGGTGTTTTAAGAAGAAGAAGAATAGAAAACTTAAAAAATTCATAGTTTAAAAATTTGAGGGAACTCCTTTTTTTATAGCCAACAAATGTAGTATAAACTATTTATTATGCCTTATTAGAAAAGATTGATTATTGTGGTATGTGAAATTTTATTAGCATGCATCTGATAATATTCTATCTGGTATGATCTTTAAACATTCAAGATTGTATATGTATTAAAAATTATGTTTTTCCTTTTTATAATTTCTTAGATTTATTCATTGATTATAGGTGCCCAAATTTTGTTTGAATCTGTTATAATGTTGTACCATTTAACATTATATAAATTATCAAATTTAGGATATGCAAGGAATGTACTGATATGAGTATGTTTTACTTTTATCTTGCTCAAGTAATAAGTCTTTGTTAAATAGATAGTCATTATACATGGAGATAGGTTATGACATAAAATATATCTACTTTAATTTTTCTACCTTTTGATTTCAACTACCTATATCTAACAGAATTAAAAGGTCTAAGCTTAAGGAGGTTAGTAACTAATGTACCATCAGTTTAAGTTTCACACTCAAATTGATTGATATATCATTTATCTTTGTATTCTGAATTTGTGATTGTACAGTCGAGAGTTGTTTAATGACATCACTCTTAGGTTTAACAGGAATAACAAGAAATTACATGTAGGCTTTGGAGAAGTTGAATAAATATGACAAATTAACAGGAAAAGGATCCTATGATGTTGGTATGAGTATGTAGAAAAAACACAGGACAATGAAATTGTTGATGGTGAGAAGAGGGATGAATTTATTCAAGAAGAAAAAAGAAAAGCACGGGAGAAGAAAAAGGGGGTTGTATGTTCAAACGTTCTTTAAAGTACTATCCTATTGTAGTAAAACAAATTGAATTTCATAAAACATGGGAGAAGAAGGGTTAGTCTGCATTAGAGCTTTTTTAGTTGATGTTATTTTGGTTAGAAGAATGTGTATTATGAAGAAATAAACAAAAATTGTTGCTCAAATCTACTACTATGGATTACAAGGTTGGTAATTTTCTGTTGCCTGAAGTTATGTTGTGTCATTTCAAGACTATTGTACATCAACTTCAGCTCAAATGTCGTCTTAAGAGTCCAAAACAATATTGTTGCCCCTTCCTTGGATCTCTTATTTCTTCATCGACAACATCAATGCTTCACATATAAGGATGATATTTTTTGTTCTTGAGAAAATCCTCTAAGAGTTAATGACTTTGCATGCCCATATTTTTTGGGTTTTAAATTATCCTTATCTATTTTAATTTTACTAAATTTTATCACTTGATACTATGAGTACTTTAAAGATGGAAAGTTGATTGAAGTGTTAGTTAATTTTTTGAGGTATGTTATTTCAAATCATAGGTCCTTTTCCGGTTAGACTGATTTGTTATCATCATTGGATATCTCATTGTTTACTCCCTTTAATGTATTCTTTTTTTCGCTATTTTGTTCTCTCCTTAATATTGTATTGATTATTTTTTGTTTAACATATATATGATCTCACTTGGACAAAGCTTTAGTCCTTTTAATGTTTTCCCTTTTTCCTTCTTATTCTACCCTTCTAAATATTTTTTGAGTGAATTATGACTATTTCTGGGAAGCTTAATTTGAAAATATGAAACAAAACCTACTCTAAATAAAAGTAATAACTTAAGCTACAAATGTTCTGTCTATTAATATGGATTTATTGTCTTTCCTGTCCCAAGTCATTGCTGAGCGTCTGAGTTATCTAGGTTCGACTCATTCTTAATTTTTTCATGTTCGAGAATATCTTTTTAACATGAATCTAGAATCCAATATTTTGATCTACTTGTACCTTTCATAATTCAACTAGTATACATACATATTTCTAAAGCAGTTGTAAAGTTGTACATTTGAAGTATCTCGAAGGTCTTTGAGAGCAGCAATATAGTGAAGAATAAATTTCTAAAAAAGTTCAAAAGTATTATTTATGTTGTTGTTTCAAATATTTAATGTTCTTAACTTATTTTTAACTTATATTGATTTTCAAAAACTTTCACATAATAATTTTTTCCAAAAGGAGTATATTCTAACAATAAATTTATCAGATTCTATATTTTTCGTGTAAAAAAATAAAAAAAGTGATGCTTCATTGCTTCATAAAAGCATCAAACAATATTAACAAGACAAATATATCACCAGACATATATTATGATAAATTATGTAAAATATAAAAATAATTAGATATCAAGATATTTATAATCATTCATTAATGATTTACAAATAATTGAAAATTACATGTAGGCTCTAGAGAAATTGAAGAAATAGGACGTATAAATGGAAAAATGATGTTGGTCTAATTTTGTAGAAGAAAAGTAGGAAAATGAAGTTGTAGGAAAAATAATTCCAACAGAAATTGTTGATGATGAGAAGATGGATGGATTTATTCAAGAAGAAAAAGAAAAGCATGAGAGAAAAAGAAGGGAGTTATATGGTAAAAAATTCTTTAAAGTATTATCCTATCTTAGTAAAATAGATTAAACTTCAAAAAAACTTGGAAGAAGAAGGGTTAGTCTGCTTTAGAGCTTTTTTAGTTGATGTTATTTAGGTTAGAAGAATGTGTATTATGAAGAAAAAAATAAAAAAATTGTTGCTGAAAGCTACTACTATTGTAACAACCTGAAAATTTTTAAGTTAAGATTCCAGCCATTCTTTATTTATGAATAAGATTGTACCGAGTGATTCTAAATTTTATTAGATGTTAAGGTCACTAAAATCTCCTAGCATAAAGTTGAGTTGAAAACTTTATTTCCGATTGCGTTTCACTATGAGAATTTACTTGGGTCAAATTCAAATGACGATGTCTTTTAGCACATAAAGAATTAGGTGGCCCATGAACTATCAAATCGAAGGTCTTTGACTCCTCTTTCCAACTCCGCCAAGTTTTCTAAATTTCGAGCTTGGAGTAAAAGGTTATGCCCGTTTGAGTGAAGCCTCTCTATTTAAGTCACTTCATTCATTTTAGAAAAGAGTATTTTGGTCTTTTCCTTTTTCCCACTAGGCTTAGCACATTTTTCCTGACCCAATTAAGGGTCTAATCAGATTATAAATCACCTATTCATGTTCCAATACACTTAGGGATTTAAAGCGAGGTTTCAAGAGGAGTAAAAGGGCTAGGTTCAAGCGTTCTTCAAGATTTGTGGAATTTGTCAAGAACATCGTTCTTTCCAGGTATGTAAGGCTTCCCATAGTGTTGGACTTGCTCGTCCTCATGCCATATATCTAAATTCGTCCATGAAATCATTATATTAAGAGATTCTTGAGTAGTTCTTGATTGTTGCTTCATTCTTTAACAATGAAGGTTTTGAGTATCTTGAGTAGAGGATCTTGAATATGAGTTATGATTTGTGATGGAGATTGTATGAGTTTTATTTGAATTCGTGTTGGGTTTGTAAATCTAAAGGAGTTTAGAAGAAATGACTCGATTCTAGATGAGTTAGGACCCGAAATTGAGTAGAAAAATTCGTCAGAATTCTGGGTAGAGGGGTGGGGCGGCGTACCACCATAGCGCCAAAACTACTGTTCAGTAGTTTGGGGCCTAGCGCGGTGTGCTAGCAGAGCGCCCCAAACTTCTGCCAGTAGTTTAGGGTCTGGCGCCATACGTCACTCAGTACGTCAGGGTCACCTGGTCCTTTTCTTTTCCGTCCTTCATTCTGTATGTGTTATTTCAAATCGTGTCTACATTCTCTTCTTAATATGAACTCTTAAAGTCTTCATGTATCCTTGAGAGATCCTACATGTCCCAACCACATGTCTTAATTAACATTCCAAACTAAAATGAGTTTAATAGAAAAGTTCAAGAGCTTTTATTGAGTTGATCTTGAGTTCTTGAGTTCCTGATCCTTTTTGAAATTATATTCCTAATTGTTGAATTGCTATATATTACGCATCGAGATCCTTGAGTTGAGTCGTTCATGTCCATATTTCCGCATGAACCCTATGAATTGAGTACGCTTGAGATGAGTTTGATGTTGAGTTCTAAGTTTTTAAATTCTGATTCTGAAATTCTATTCCTAATTGTTGAGTTGATGTATATCATGTCTTCAGAGTCTTGAGTTGATTGTTCATGTCTATTATTCAACATGAACCTTTTATTGAGTTATTTATTGATAAATTCTTTTAACCAATCATTTTCTTAAACTGATTTCTGAGAAAAGTAAAGAAGAGTTTTGAGTATAGTCTAAAGAGATGTTTTGAGAGAAACTATAAGCGAACTAAGTATTCACTAAAGATATCATATTCAAAGTCAGAAAACAAAAACTTTGATTTTTCTAAATGAGTTTATGAGTTCAAAGATATTTCAGAGCAGTTACCTCTTTTAAGATGATAGTTTGAGCAATTATCTCAAACCATAGAAAGAGTATATTTTACACATTTGAGCATGAGTATATATTATTGGGAGTAGTATTGAACACCGATATAGGGATGAGTTCAGACAATTCACACTCCTCATAAACCATGTAGCCAACATGGGTAAAAGATCATACTTTTTTAGATGAATCCTTAGTGCCTTTGGGCAGAGCTTAGTGGATCCACTTAGTTGAGGTTTTCTCCGATAAGGTATAGGACAGTTCTGGCAGCTTGGGTGAGACGATGTATCATCACATAGCTTATAGTGATGGTTTTCGGTTAGAGAATCTCCCAAATAAGAGTAAAGAGTAATTTATTGTATTTTATATACATCCTTAAGTTAATATCTTCTATTTATGAAGCTTTACACATTGCATTTCTTATTATTGATTTTGTATTGAGAGTAATTAAGGTGAGTACTCTTCCAGTCTGGTTAGTTTAGTTATTTATGCTTTCAGTTCTCCTTGCATGCTCGTACAATCAATGTACTGATGTCATTCGACCTGCATCTTATAATGATGAAGATACAGGTGTACAGAATCATCAACATGCACTTCGTTGAGATCATTTGACATTCCAGTTAGCTTGGGTGAGCCTTCTTATATTTCAGAGTACTTCACATTTACCTTCTAGTTATTAGTTTTGAGATGTCATGAGTCTTGTCCTGATATCCTTCTATAATAGTAGAGGCTTCATAGATAGATAGAGTTGAGGAGTCTTTCAGTATTTACTTTTCCTTTAAAAAGGTTTTGGGAAACTATTATAATTAATTAAATGAATACTTGCAGATATTCGAGTTGAGTTTTATTTTGAGAACAAATTCTACTTTTAAGCCTGTATTTTGCTTGAGTTAGTTTGCGCTTGTACTCAGCTAGGATGAGGGTTCACTTGAGGACCATCAATGGTTCTCGAGTGGCAGCCACGTTCAGAGTGTAGGCTCGGGTCGTGACAAACTTGGTATCAACGCACACGGTTCAAGTGTCCTAGGGTGTCTATGAAGCTGTGTCAGTAGGATCTTATTTATGGTTGTGAGGGCCCTACTTCTATAAATGAGGGACTACTGACATTTACGAAAAGTTTCTCTTCTTTCATACTATAAATCGTGATGTAGAACTGTCATAAGAAATTTATTCCAACTCTTGCATTTCTCATATCCATTCGACTACCTCTCATAGTCAAGGTAGTTGAAAAGAAAATCCAGATCCTTATCGATGAGTTACTCTCAGCAAAAATCTTGAGAAAGTCATGAGACTACAGAGGGGCTTGAGAGGAGCCCGTGAGTGAGCTTAGGTGTTGAGATTCGAAAGAATGCACTCTTATTCATATGAATCGTGCGTTCAAGCTAAAGGCAAGATGTACTCTCTTCTCTAAACCTTGTTCAATTAAGACCGTTATGAGGAAGTGGGTTTTAGAGCTTGGGTAGTATTTGCACCCGAAAAGATAGTATGAGTTATGAGGTTATAAGCAGTAGTAGTAAAAGTGCCCAAAGTTAGAATAAAGCATCCAGAGGTTCAGTAATCTAAGAAAGGGAGACAGTGATGAGTCAAATTATGTTATTGTAGTCTTGCACCCAGTTAGTCATTAATCAGGAGTTTTCTATTATGGTTGGGCTTATAAGTAATGATGTTGTGTAGATTTGTGATAGAAGGTAGATGAATAATTACTAGTTAGGATGAGTTAGAGTGTACTTTAATTGGAAAGAATTTTATGTCAATGTGCCATTGTGATAGTGAAGACCAAGTATAGGTGTTGAATAGAAGAGCAGAGTATTCATGAGGTGATAGATCTAAGCTATGCTTGTGATTTTCGAATGGAGAGCCCTATATTATTTAGAGGATTATAGAACTAATTAAGTAATGATGTATAGTAAGTGGGTAAATAGTACTTAAGTTGTGAAAAATAATTTTTATGGTAATCTGTAAATAAATAATTTGTGAGATAAAGATCGCCTACTTGTCATGAGATCTTGGTGGGCAAGTGTTTCTTAATTTTATCTAGTATTCATAAGTTAGTATAGTATGTGAGAAATTGTATTGATATCCGTGTTTAGTAATATACACTAACATTGAATTTGAGATGAGTGTCGTGATCAAAAGAATGGCAACATGAGGGTGATGATGTTAGTTTTGAGATCTGATTTGGTAGACTTGACATAGAGTAGGTGAGGAATTAAGATGTTAGCTGCAATGAATATGAGTGGTACAAGTGTGAGATTCTGACTTTTAGATGAGAGAATGAAGTATGACTCAGTCAGTAAATTAACAAGAGTATTAATAGGTGTACCCGAGATCGTATGTATTCAGATGAGGTACTAATTAAGTTTATTGTTTTCATGTATGCTTAGATAGCATGATTGAGTTGTCAATGTGGAGTAGGCTGATGTAAGCATTATTTATCACCCTTAAGAGTTTGGTAGGAATGATTTTATATAGTCAATGATGATCCTCTTAAATATAGTTCAAAGTTTCCTCCAGTTAGGTTGATATGAAAATAGAAGGATGTTATTGTTAGGCTAAGAAGGAAAAGTCAGAATATTAACAGTCAGATTAAGTGGCCTTATAAGCCAATGAGAAGAGGTTAAGAGAAGCATCTTAGAAAGAGGTCTTAGAAGGAGTCTTAGTACCTACTTATGGAGAGTTCAGTATCCATGAGATAAGCCTTTCCCGAGTATTAGAGTAAAAGGAATGTAGACCATTTAGAGATGATGGAATAGATCCATAGCTTTCAAGTGTCAGCTTTAGACCTAAGGGGGAGATGATAAGATGAGAAACCAAGTCAAGTGTGGATAATTAGATAGCGATGTGTTTAGAAAGAGTTTTAGAGATATATCAATCCATTCATACTGTAGCATATTCTTCAAAGTTCAGTCATTACAACACTTTGTTGATGTTTCTAATACCAGAATTGTGTCTATGACCTATGCTTATACATTTCACAGAGATTCACATATGTGCTCAATTTCCAGAATGAGGGACAAGGACTTTAGCCCATTGATCTCAACCTTAATCTATAAAGTTATGGATATCAGCCTCATGATATGAACCTATTCATATAAGTGCCCATGTCTCCTAGTATGCTCAGTATTGCAAATTTATGATTTGATCTCAATGGCTAGCAGCATAATGTTATGTCATGCATATTCTTATATCAGAATTCTCGAATGAATCGTACTTATGATATTTCACTCTAAAGCTCTTTCAATGATCCTTTTTAGTTTTGAGAGTGGTGTTGTTGATACTAGTTGTGTGATGATAGAGAAGATGATTTCTATTTTCTTATTGTGATAGTGATGGTGTGTTTATTTCATCTAAGGTTATAAATGTGGAGGAAGAAGAGGATGATGTTTTACTATGAGTAGTAGTTAAATGAGAGCAATTAGTTGGTTCCAGGTAGTAATGCGTGAAATTCAGTTGGTAGAGATGATGAGAGAATGAGATATTCTTATAAGGATTGGTTAGTAGGAGTCCATGGAGTGGTTATAGTACTAGGCTTGAATGTGGTGTTGGTAGCATATGGAGGAATTCATGATGCATTAGGTGGTTTTTGATTAAGACTCGAAGTTAGTTGAATGCGGTGGTAAGGTGTAATATTCTTGGGATGAAAATTTCTATAGAGGTATAGAACTCGAATCTTGTGATTTAGATTAGAATAATCACCTTATGTTAAGTACTTTGTGATTTTGGGTTAGGCTTGAATATAATAAGAGCATACAGTTAGACTCAGACCTTGGTAAGAGTAGTCATATACCCTTATAGGAGCCATGAGCTACAGCCAATGAGGAGTGGTAATAAGAAAGAAGAGCATAGTTGAGAAGTGTTTCTAAGCTTCAAAGCTACTAGGCATATCGCTCAAGGCATATTATTCATATTCTTACTTAATGCCCAGATATCCTTGCTTTATGTCAAATAGCTTCAGAGTGTGACTATGTTCAAACTCATATCGTTCAAAACTGATGTGCCATAGACAATTCCAAACTCTTAGTAGAAATCAGGTACGCCTATGTTAGTAGGCAAGTTCAGAAGTCAGAAAGATAGTAAGAGGAAACCCTTTCCATTCTCAGTCCAGCCTTCATTCGAGGACGAATGATCCCAATGGGCAGATATTGTAACATCCCAAAAATTCTAAGTTAAGACTCGAGCAATTCTTTATTTGTGAATAATATTGTACCGATTGATTCTAAATTTTCATAGATGTTAAGGTCACTAGAATCACCTTGCATAAAGTTGAGTTAAAAACTTTCTTTCCGATTGAGTTTCACTATGAGATTTTACTTGGGTAAACATAAAACAACTATATCTTTTAGGACATAAAAAATTAGGTGGCCCACGAGCTATCAAATTGAAGGTCTTTGAGTCCTCTTTCCAACACCGCTAAGTTTGCTAAATTTTGAGCTCGAAGTAAAAAGTTATGCACATTTGAGTGAAGCCTCTCTATTTAATGCATTTCATTCATTTTAGAAAAGGGTATTTTGGTCTTTTCCTTTTTCCCACTAGGCTTAGCACATTTTTCCTAACCCAATTAAGAGTCTAATCAGATTCTAAATCAGCTATTCACGTTCCAATACACTTAGGGATTTAAAATGAGGTTTCAAGAGGAGAAAAATGGCTAGGTTCAAGCGTTCTTCAAGATTTGTGGAATTTGCTAAGAACATCAATCTTTCCAGGTATGTAAGGTTTCCCATAGTGTTGGACTTGTTCGTCCTTATGCCATATATCTAAATTCGTCCATGAAATCGTTATATTAACAGATTCTTGAGTAGTTCTTGATTGTTGCTTCATTCTTTAACAATGAAGGCTTTGAGTATCTTGAGTTGAGGATCTTGATTATGAGTTGTTATTTGTGATGGATATTGTATGAGTTTTCGATGAATTCGTGTTAGGTTTGTAAATCTAAAGGAGTTTAGAAGAAATCACTCGATTCTAGATAAGTTAGGACCCAAAATTGAGTAGAAATATTCATCAAAATTCTGGGTATGGGAGTAGGGTAGTGCGCCACCATAGTGCCAGAACCACTGGTCAGTAGTTTGGGGCCTGGCGCAGTGCGCCCCAAACTTCTGCCACTAGTTTAGGGCCTGGCGCCACTCAGTACGCCAGGGTCGCCTGGTCCTATTCTTTTCCGTTCGTCATTCCGGATGTGTTCTTCAGAATCCTGTCTACGTTTTCTTCTTAATATGAACTCTTAAAGTCTTCATTTATCCATGAGATATCCTACATGTCCCAACCACATGTCTTAATTTACATTCCAAACTAAAGTGAGTTCAAGAGATTTAATTGAGTTGATCTTGAGTTATTGAGCTCCTAATCCTTTTTGAAACTATATTCCTAATTGTTGAATTGCTATATGTTACGCATGTCCCTACATGTGTATCTACCCCTATAGGTGATTTTTTAGTAGTGGATTGGGTATTTAGAGCTTGTGTGGTGACCATCTTGGGGTATGATACTTGGGTAGACCTGATTGTTCTAGATATGGTGGATTTCGACTTTATTTTAGGCATGGATTGGTTGTCTCCCTATCATGTAGTCTTGGATTGCTTCTCCAAGACTATTACTTTGTTCATGCCTTATTTTCCACATCTTGTGTGGACCAGTACTAATAGTCATATGCCAACAGGTGTGATCTATTTTCTGACAGTGTGATGAATGGTATGGAAGGGGTTCCTATCTTATCTCGCTTATGTCTGTGATACTAGTGTTGAAACTCCTCTTATTGAGTCAGTTCTTATGGTTAGAGAGTTTTCTGATGTGTTCCCTACCGATCTACCTTGTCTTCCTCCTGACCGTGATATTTATTTTGGTATTGATGTTAAGTCGGGCACGAAACCAGTTTTTATCTCACCATACCAGATGAATACAACTGAGTTGGGAGAGGTTAAGGAATATCCGTAGGACCTTTTGGTTAAGGGATTCATTAGACTGAGTGTATTTCATTTGGGTGTTCCAGTCCTGTTCATGAAGAATAATGATGGTACCTCGGATAAGTGCATCAACTACAAGAAAATGAAGAAGGTGACTATTAAAAACACAGATTGAGGACTACTTTGACCAGCTTTAGGGTGAATCAGTGTTCTCTAAGATAGGCTTGAGATCGGGCTACCACTAGTTGAGGATTAGGGCGGTAGACATCCATATGCCTGCCTTTAGGACTCGGTGCGACCACAGTGAGTTCTTAGTCATGTCTTTTTAGTTGACTAATGCCACACCAATATTCATGGAGTTGATGAACTGTGTTTTCAACCCCTATTTGGACTCATATGTGATAGTGCTCATTGATGACATCTTGGTCTACTATGAGAGTAGGGAGTAGCATGAGCAACATCGAAAGATTGTACTCCAGACCTTGAGAGATTAGCGGTTGTATGCCAAATTCACTAAGTATAAATTTTTGCTTGAGTTCATAGCATTCTTGTGGCACATGGTGTCCAAGAGATGGGATTAAGGTGGATCATGTGAAATTGAGGTAGTCTGTGGTTTGTCAAGGATTACTTCTCCTACGGAGGTTCACAATTTCATTGGGTTATTAGGCTACTATAGACGGTTCGCGGAGGGATTTTCTGTGATTGCAGCACCTTTGACTAGATTGACTAAGAAAAATTTCCCTTTCTATTGGTCTAATGAGTGTGAGACGATCTTTTTGAAGCTCAAGACTTTGTTGACTTCGGCAACGATTCTAACTTTTCCTTTTGAGGGCCATGAGTTTACAGTCTACTATGATGCTTTTGGTGTTGGCCTTGGGTGCGTATTGATGCAGCATGGTAGAGTTATTGCTTATGCTTCTAGAAAACTGATGCTTAACGAGAGGAACTAATTTACTAATGACTTGGAGTTGGCGGCGGTGGTATTTGCATTGAAGATTTGTCGGCATTACTTGTATGGATTTTACTACAAGGTATTCACAAACCAGCCTAGTCTACAGTATATTTTCAACCAGAGAGATCTTAATCTAAGACATCATAGGTGGT
Organism: Solanum etuberosum; assembly: GCA_029582245.1. NCBI lineage: Eukaryota > Viridiplantae > Streptophyta > Magnoliopsida > Solanales > Solanaceae > Solanum > Solanum etuberosum. Next base: position 19,491 of record JAJONR010009646.1, read on the forward strand.
TGGAGTTACTAAAGGACTATGACTTTTCTATCCTTTATCATTCGAGCAAGGCAAATGTGGTAGTTGATGCCTTGAGCTGGAAGGAAATGTGTATGGGTAGTTTGGCCTTCTTAGTTCTGGAGGAGGAACATATAGCTTTGGACATTCAGTCATTCGCTAATGGATGATTAGACTTGATATTTCTGAGCAAGACAAAGTACTTGCTTGTGTAGAGGCTAAAGCTTCTTAGATGGAGCAAATTAGAGCACAATATTTTAAGAATTAGAGATTGAGGGTGATTCGGGACAAGGTGCTTATTGACGAGGTTAGGAAGGTGACCTTAGATCAAGATGGTATATTGAGGATTGAGGGTCGTCTGTGTTCCAATAGTTGGTGAGTTGGTTGGGCTAATTTTTCAAGAGTCCCGTTGTTTTAGACATTGTATTCATCCCGAGGTTGTGAATATATATCATGATCTAAGGCAACATTATTGGTGGTGTGGGATGATGAGGGACATTTCAACTTTCATGGCTAGGTGCTTCAACTATCAGCATGTGAATTACGAGCACTAGAGACCAGGTGGTATGACCCATCAACTACCTATTCCAGAGTGAAAATGGGAGTGCATATCCATGTAATATGTGGTAGGCTTACCTTTTACTTTACGTGGCTTTGGTTCTATTTTGGTCACGTGGATCGATTGACCATGTCAGCTAACTTTCTAGTGGTTCAGACTGCCTAAAGTTCAGAGAGATTGGCCCAGATTTACCTTAGAGAGATTTTCCATTTGCATGGGGTGCTAGTCTCTATCATTTCAGACTCTGGTACTCAGTTCATTTTGCACTTTTCGAGGTCTATTCAGAGTAAGTTTGGTACCCAGGTTGAGCTCAGTACAACTTTTCACCTTCAGATCAATGGTTTGTTTGAGAGGATTATTCAAGTTTTAGAAAATATGCTATGGGCTTGTATTATTGATTTTGGTGGTGAGCGGGATTAATTTTTTGCCTAGGAAGAATTTGCATATAATAATCGCTACCATTCAAGTATCCAGATGGCCCCTTTCGAGGCATTATATGGTAGAAGATGTCATTCTTCGGTGGGCTGGTTTGATGCTTTTAAGGTTAGACCTTGGGGAACTGACTTATTAAGAGATTATATGGATAATGTCCATATGACCTACGAGTGACTCGACACTACCCAGAGTAGATAGAAAAGCTATGTTAATCAAAGGTTGTGGCCTTTAGAGTTCATGGTTTGTGACCGGGTATTTCTGTGAGTATCGCCAATGAAGGGTGTGATGAGATTATAGAGGAGGGGCAAGGTTATCCCCAAGATCATCAACACTTTTGAGATTCTGAGGTGGGTAGGAGAGGTGACTTATGAGATAGACTTACCTCTAATTCTTTTGTGTGTTCGTCCTGTGTTTCATGTCTCAATGTTGAGATGGTATGTTCCCGATGACTCTCATGTGCTTTAGTGGGATTCAGTTTCGCTTGATGAGTCCTTGAGTTTTGAGGAGGATCCTACGGCCATTCTAGATTGGTAGGTTAAGAGGTTTCGATCTAAGGATATCCTGTTAGTGAAAGTTTAGTGGAGTCATTGTCCAATCGAGAAGGCTAATTGGGAGTCTTAGCATGACATGCAGACCTGATATCCACATCTTTTCGAGCCTTCAGGTTCTTCCTTTTTTTACTTTCACATATGAATGTCACTTTAGTAGTGGATGTTGAAATGACCCTTGAAGTCATTTCTGTGTTTTTTTATGCTTTTACTATTTTGCTTCTTCCCATAGCTTCCTTATAGCTTTTGTGTGGTTCTGGGTTGGGTGGCACACTTTCCAAGATGACCAGTTGAGTTTGGTGCAAGTTTTTAGTTTTGAAGGTTTAATGCTTAAAAGCATTAACTTTAGTCAACATCTGGAGATTCTAATGTCGGATCATAATTTCATTAGTCCCATCAGCTATGGAAGGGTCATTTTGGTCTAGTGTGATGATCGAATTGGGCTTCGAGATATTCACTTGGAGTTGGTGGCATTAAGCGTTATACTTTTTGAGGTTTGTCAAAAGTTTGACTTCGATCAACTTTTTTTGTAAATGCGTTCAAAATAGAATAATGTTAGAGTGGTTAACTCTGGATTGCCAAGTTTGGTCAATAATGATATTTGGTTTGGTTCCCGAGGGTATCAGGATAAATTTTTGGATTTTAGCATTTTGTTGGTGTTTCTTTGTAAAGTGTTGACTTTGGTCAACATTTTGACAAGATGACCTCTACTGGTTGTTTCGTTGATTCCATTTAGTCTATACTGTCATTTCAGAGTGATTTGCATTTTTTCTTTGCATTGTTTGGACCCCCAATAAATTCCGAGGGCCCGTTTGAAGTTTGGAGCACATAGCTACAAATAGGTGAGTGTGGCATCTGGTGCAATCACCTTTGTCGACCCTTGATCTCTTAAGCGATGGCCGCTATAGCTAACAAGGAGTCACTTAAACTAAGGGGCACCAGTAGGCGGGGATCTCTTAAGCGACTGGCCAACTGCTTTAGCAGATATTTCTTTTGTGACCATGGAGTCGCTTAAGCGAGATGCACCTCTTAGGTGGGGGTCACACTTGCGACCCTTTTACGACTTAAGCGATGATTGCTTAAACAACCAAATGGTTACTTTTTCAAAAATAGTTGGGCATAAAATCCCTTTATTCTTCATTTCTTCTAGAAAAAAAAGCACCCAATTGAGTGGAGCTCGGCCAAGGGCGATTTTGCTCACTTCTTGACCAATTTAAGTGATTCAACGGTTTTGCAATTCATTTCCATTTTTAGCCTCGTGCTCCTTCATTTATAATCTTTAAAGTATTGTAATTAAACCATTTGAGGTCAGAATTGAACTCCATTTTTTCCCATCTTTCAGACCTGTGATCGCCACTACCAGGGGAACATAATGATTGTTTTAGTTTTAGAATTCTGTAACATCGTTCGAGGGTCAATTTTTGACCTACTTTTCAGTTTGAATTTCGGTTTGATGAAATGAGTATCGATAGTCTCGTATTGGTTTGGTTGTTCTGTTCTTGAAAGCTTGGCAGCTGCCAGAGTATCTCCGGAAGGGATAAGCACCCGAGTTATAGCTCGTGTACGGTTTCGACCTCAAGGTAGGTTACAATTTTCTTTTTCTTAGACTTGGCTTTTTTAGATTGAATGTATTTTGAGTAGTATTTCATGATTAGGTTTGAGTATAGGACTAGTTTAGGCTTTATGACCCTTACTTGACTTATTTCCATTATTAGGTTGCTTAGTATAGTTTTAGCCAGAAAATCCTTAGTGTAGATTGATCCTTGTGTTTGTATCGAATAGTATCCTTAGAAATTGCTCTTAGGTGGCGTGAAGCTTAGGTTACCGCGTGTTTTGCTTTGTTTGAGTTGTTGGTTGTTTATGGCACTTTTTTTTAGCTTTTATTCTTATTTTATTTATTGTTTGGCCCAAGGTCGTGAGCTTGGACATGTTGGAGTCTCAGGTTAGTAAGTCTGCCCGTGAGGAGTTTCTCGAGTATGTGTTGGTTTGTTGTGATTTTGTGTGAACTTATGGATTTTGTGATGGTTTATGAAGGTGTTGATTATTCTTGAATACATCTTGTTGGGATGAAACTCGGTTTTGATAAAAATATAATTGTTTTCCTAATGATTTTGGTAGTCCTTGGGGCCTGTTATGACTGAAAATGGTAAAAATGCTCATTTACTTGATTTCCGTACTTTTGACTGCTTTTACTCTAATAAGCTCAATGTATCATTCTGGGCGGCCCGTTGGCTTAGGGGCAGCTACATTCTATAATTTATACATGTTGGTAAACTCGATGTATCATCCCCAGAAACATATATCCGCGTTATTGGCTCTTTACGCTTAAGTCTGAGGCATTATTTCGAGCGGCTCAATGTTTCTTCCAGGTTTATTTCTTACTTCATTTAGTCACTTACATTGTATTATTGTGTGATTTTGCCTCTGAGTATGTATGGGTTTCCTTGTATTTTTGTGTTGCTGTGAGTGAACTCTTGTAAAATGCTTGCTTGTTCCACCTAGTAAGATTATAGTATCTTAGAGTTTTTTATCAATAGACTTATTAGTATCATCATGCTTCTGTCACGATCCGAGCCTACACCCTGGATGTGGCCGGCACTCGAGAACCATTTCTAATCTCCAAGCGAACCCTCATCCTGGCTGACTACAAGCGGAAGACTAACTCAAGCATACAAAGCTTAAAAACTGAATAAAAATAATATATTCAACTCGCCATAAAATAGGCAACTTAAGTCTTTAAAACATTTAACAAAATAAATGAACAGACTTCTGAAACTCTACTATCTATCTATGAAGCCTCTAAATGACAAAGATAGAATTCGGGACAAGACCCACGACATCCTAACAACTGATATAACTGGAAGTAAAAGTGGAACCCTCCGGAAGCAAGGAGGCTCACCATAGCTAACTCCAACTCCATTTGGTATCAACAAAGATCCTGTTGATGACCCTGAATACCTTTATCTGCATCATGAAACGATGCAGGCCAAATGGCTCAGTACGTGGAATGTACGAGAATGTAAGGGGAATTCTAAAGCATAAACATAAGCTAGAACTTTGATAAAAAGGAAACATACTTACCTCCTCTCAACTCACTCAACTAAACTCAACTCAAGAATAAGAAACATAGTTCAATTCAATGATAGGATATTCAACTCAATGAAATAAGGCTCAACTCAATGATAAGATATTCAACTCAGTTAAATAAGGCTCAACTCAATAATAAGATACTCGACTCTAGGTACTCAACTCTGGATACTCAACTCAATATAAAGCAACAATAGATATGCAACATATGAAAAGCTTTTACAACATTAGAAAGCAACTCAGTGTATTGAAGAATACAATAACAACTCAATTTATATATAATAAAATATAATATAACTCTGTGGGAGTTTCTCTAACCGACAACCATCACTATAAGTTATGTGATGATACAACATCTCGCCCATGCTGCCAGAACTGTCCTATAACTTGTCGGGATAAAGAAAACCTCAACTAAGTAGATCCACTAGTCTATGCTAAAAAGAATTAAGGAATCATCTAAAAAGTATGACCATTTCTACCCACGTTGGCTACATGGTTTATGGAAACTTGAGTTATTATGAACTCGTCCCCATATCGGTGCTCAATATTACTTCCAAAATACTCAGCTCATATGTTTAAAAACATAAATCTTTCTGTGGTTTGAGATAATTACTCAAAAACCATCAAGTACCCCAACTATTAAATAGAATATATTGGGAAAAATCAGCAGTAGAAAGTGAAATAGATAATATAAAAACAAGGATAAAATATTACAAAAACACAAGTTCATATAAATTACCCTTAGGATAAATAATGACAA
>JAJONR010009647.1:0-32353 GCA_029582245.1 Solanum etuberosum
TTAAGAGTAGAGTTCAAGAAAGTCTTTGAGTTCAATTGTGAATCCTTTGAGATCAACTATCAATTTGAACTAAGTTTTGAGGAAGTAAGTATGAGAATGAGAAGAGTCATTTACACGAGTTCCATGTTGTTATGTAGACCCTCCAGTCGAGTCGTTCATGCTCATAAATCCCGCATGAACTCCATAATTTGAGTATCTTTGAAAGGAGTAGTATCTTCAAGTTCTAAGTCTTGAGTATTGAGTTCATAATCCTTTTTGAGAGTATAAATTTTAAAAAGCTTTTTTAAGCCAACACTTGAGTTCTTAAACTGAGTTTTGAGAAAGTAAAGATGAGTTTTGAGAAAAGAGTTTTCTAAAACATGATTAGTATGACAATTGAGTATGTCATCAATGTATGAGCAGTATGGTATCTAGATACCATCAATGTTTATGCAGTATGACTTTCCGAGTCATCAATGATCATATTATAATGTGATTTTGAAATGTTTTTGAGAAAGAGCAAAGTTGAGTTCATTTTCTTTAAAATGATATATGGGAACTAAGTATTCCTAAGAGTAAATGTTTTCACATTTAAGATGAGAGGAAACTGAGATTTCCAAAAGAGTTTTGAGCAGTTTGAGTACTATCTCTTTTAAGAGAAAGATTTTTGAGTAATTATCTCAAACCACAGAAAAAGTTATGTTTTTAAACATATGAGCTAGTATATTTTGGGAGTATTGTGCAAAATTTGTGCAGAAATTATGCATAAGTAGTGCAAAAATTATGCAGAAAATTACAAAAATAGTGCAGAAATTATGTAAAAAAAGTGCAATGTTCCAAAAAGGTTCAAAGGTAATCTTGAATTAACCTTATGCTTCCTACAGTAATCTTCAAATAATATATAATACTCTCTATGTCCTAATTTACGTGACACATATAGAATTTCAAGAATCAACCTTATGCTTCCTATAGTTGTGCATACTGTGAACTGTTTCAGAGCTATTTCTGTGTCCTTGAAGGCACCAAACTCGAATGTATATGTACCCTTGTTGCCTTGGAGGTCAATGTACCCCCTCCATTGTATCTTTTTGCTATAAATAAACACGGTAGGGGTCTACGCCATACCCTCAACTGCCACGGGAGGTGAAAGCCCGAGTAGATGGATTTTATATATAAAAAAAATGATCAACCATTTAACTATATCGTCAAGAGATTTAGAATCAGTTCTTTACATATCAAAAGACCAAGCAAACTGATTTTCTCAAGCAGATGAATTCATAACAGCAGATACATTTCAGGAAAAAAAAATTATGTTTGGCCAAGTGTATACTTCAAATTTGGCCTCTAAGAAACTAACTGGAATGTACACTGCCAAGCCAAAACCATATTGCCAGATCTGGTCTTTTTTTGCACATGCAAGCAATTTAGGGGACTCACTCAGTCTATAGAGTTCAAAAAGTGACCACAGCTCAGTCTATAGTGTTCAAAAAGTGACCACAGCTCATATCCGTTAAACAACAATCGTTTATTCAGTTAGTTTCAGGTCATTGTTATCTCACAAAAGCTAGTGAATCTTTAATTAAAATGAGGTAGCTCACACTTTTTTACTAGAAGTATTCATGAAAAAAATGGTTTCATAAACTCAAAAATAGAGTCATTGGCTTAGACATGCTATTGGATTCATTTCACCATACACGAAGAACTCGAGAGAAGTTCTCGTATCACAATACATTAATATAATCTAGTTGGAAGGAGATGGTTTGAAGTTCTGCATTAGATAGTATGATTTAATCTATAGAGTGTTAAGGGTGGACAAATAGGTTACAAGATCAACAACAGACCCCGTGTGACATTAAGTCAACGTACTACAAAAAGTTCATCAAAGAATGAAGGAGTAAAAAATGAAGCCAACGATCAAATCATGCTAAAATTCATAGAAGCAAAAGGGTCAAACAAATTGCTATACACAAGCCACAGCAAATCCTCAACTGAGGCAGCATGCAGAAAGTTTCACTAACATAAAGAAATCAGCTAACTAATTAAAACAGTAAAATCCTAAAATCACACTTGAATCACTTCAATTAAGTCAGAAGTATGGCCTAAGACTGATTTGCTGAGAAGCAAAAGAGCAATTTTTCTTCAGTTGTCAATGCAGCAGTGACATGACTTCAGAATCTTCATGGAGAAATGACATGGCTTCTAATTCTGCTAGAGCGCCTTACAGGGGTGATGGCTTCTTCTCCTCCACTTGCCTAAAATTTCACAAGGAAAAAGCAGAAAACAGATCAGTAAGAGAACAGATTTGGGTATTCAAAAAGGATTTTTTTCCAGAAAATATATACCAAGTCATAACACTCACATGCTTGATAGGAATCCTCTCATATGTAGTGAAACTTCCATAAGAAGGTGAACCCATTGAGAACTCAGATGCAGTCAAGGACTCTCTTTTGTTACTCTTCCTCGGTTTCTTCTCAATGCTCTGAGCCTCATCATTCTCTGATTTGGGGTCTTTCTTGCTATAAGATGAACTTATCTGAAAGCTGCTCATTTCTGAGGGACAAGACTCTCCTGCGACATCGACTTCTGTGGGCCAATTTTGAGAGGAATGCTTCTCCTTGACAACATGGTGTGTTGCAAATTTCTTACTTGAGACTTGATCAGCACGAACAACTGGATGCATAGTCTTATCACTTCTCGTCACATAGAAAACTGTAGCAGCAAACAGACTCAGTGCAAGTGAGGAAATTCCCAGTATCTGATATGCTCCAGCATTATCTCCATCATTTCTATCAATTGGAGACTGCATCATTTCCGAAGTTTGGACATCTTCGACAGCAGAATCATCTTTCACCAAGGTTTCAGGATTGTCGTTAGCATCAGTACTGATAGCATTATCAACAATGTATTCGGATTCAGCCAACTCAAACTGAACATTAGAAGTTGTAAGCCCTTGATCTAAATCCCTTTCTGAAATATTGGCTTCATTCTCCTCAGCTATGACAACAGAGACTTCTTCAGTCTCCACCAAGTCATGCTGACCTTGTTCTAAATCCTTTTCTAAGCTATCAGACTCATTTACTTCAGCTAATTGAATTGTGGAAGCTTCTTCAATCTCCAACTCATGCACTTCTTCAATTTCCAATTCATCACCATCATCTAAATCAGCTTCCATTTGAAACTCTTCCTCATCAGGCTCAGTTTCAGACTCTTCATCATCCTCTTCCAATTCAATTGGTTCAATCCCTATATCCAATTCCTCACTACTAGTACTACCTTTCAAATATCCATCATGATATATGCTGCTACTCTCTTCTAGATCAGTCAAGTTCGCAAATTTTAAAGGCTGCGGGTAATCTACCCTACCGAGGTCATTAATCAACTTTGAGAAATAAGAAATTGCTTCACCTGAATATTGCTTAAAGTAACTATTAGCCTTAGCCAAGACTGGAATATCTGATGGTATGCTGATATTAGAGAAACTTAAGTCTACAGTCCCAGGAGTAGCAAGTATAGGAGAATCAGTAACTGAGATTGATAAGAAAGCAATTATGAGTACCAGCAGCAGAGAAAAGAACTTTGATATTGTTAAAGACCTTGGTTTTGCTCTCATTTTTGCTTCAGAAATGTCCTCAGCAACAGGTAGAGCAGGTTCAGCAATTTCCTCAGCAATAGGTATTGCAGCAACAGAATCTTCTGAAGAAGAACCATCAGATTCTTTCAGTGAATCTTCAGTTAGAGAACTCTCACTGCCATCTATGTCTGACAAGTTTTCAGACAGTAACTCAGACAAGAAGATGTCATCTAGCTTCTTTGCTTCTCCTACATCCAATCCTTTTCCTTTATTGAGTAAAACTTCAATCATTGGGTTGGGTTTGTAGTGAAGAAACTGAGGCCTTGGAGATAGGTAATTGGTTTTAGGGTCATATGGAGGTAAAGAGGGATCAGCATCAAGTGGGGCTATTGCAGGAGAAACCAGTGGTTCATCATTGCAAATGTCAGAATCCATGGTTACAGTATCAGAAAGGGATTCAGATGCATTGTTGCAATTTGAAGGTACCTCCGAAAATGTTACCTTTTTCGGAGCTTTGGTAACTGGAGGAAGACCACCTTCAACATGAACAATCTCTTTAGGCTCCATAACATTCTCAGTTCCTTCAAAAGATTTTTCAGAGTTTTGATTATGCTCTTCAGAATTTGAAGAAAAGAATGTAGCTTTACCGTCAGAGAAGGTGATTGAAGTCCTAACAGGATCGTTTCTTTCCACCAAGATTTTCTTTTTAGGGGATTGGGCAATCTTGGAAGAAGCTGAAATAGTCGGAGACATGAAATTCTTGGAACCCTTTGCCGGTGATTTCAGTTTCGCTGCTTTCGATTCATTCTCCTTCTCTTCATTACCCCATGATAAACCCTCTTTCCCTGGATTAGACACCCTTCTCGCCGAATCTGCAAAAAAACACAACAAAACAAGAAAACAAGAAAGTAAATTAAGAAAGCTTGAAACATTTCAAATCAAGAAATTTGAGTAAAAGAAGGGGGAAATTACCAGCAGGGCTATTTGCAGGAGTAACAGGGTTGAATCCTCTTTGGGTTGAAAGAACTGAAGGTCGTGAAAAGGGGTTGCCGGTGAAACTTCTTCTGGTGTTTTCAGAGGTTCTTGAATGAGGAGGCGGAGCGGGTCTTGCAGAAAGTGGAGAAGGGGATTTGTTAGAAGAAACCGCCATAGATGATAATAAGGTAACCAAGAAAGGTAAGAAAATCGTGTATAGAGAATAGATAAAGAAATTGAGAGAAAGGAAACTCAAGTAATTGAGAAGATCTTGGAGGATTTTGACTTGATGAAGATGCTGTAAATCTTTGTAACGGCTAGTTTTGAAGTTTTGAAGAAGGGGCTTTAGGTATTTGAATTCTGCAATTTTTATGACCGTTGGAGTGAAAAACGATCAAAGCACCTTTGATGATTGCTTCCTTTTTTTTTTCTTTATTCCCCCATAAAAGTGGGTTTTGAATTAAAGATAAAAACCTTTTTGATTTAATAGAGCCTCAGGAAAATTATTTTCTCAATCATATCAATTAAAATGTAATTGTAATTAACTGCTATCTTTTTTTTCTTTATGGACAGATAAAAGTGAATTTTGAATTAAAGATAACAAACTTTGATTCAACATAACCTTAAAAAAATATATTTTCACAATCATATCCATTAAAATGTAATTCTAATAACTGCTATTTTTTTCTTTATTGGCCGATAAAAGTGAATTTTGAATTAAAGATAACAAACTTTGATTCAATATAGCCTCAAAAAATTATTTTCGCAATCATATCAATTAAAATGTAATTGTAATAACTGCTATCTTTTTTTTCTTTATTGACCGATAAAAGTGAATTTTGAATTAAAGATAACAAACTTTGATTTCATAGAGCCTCGAAAAAATTATTTTCACAATCATATTTATTAAAATGTAATTGTAATTAACTCTATTATTATTAATAGCATTGATGATTGGATATCTAGAGTTAAAAAAAATGATAAGTACTAATATGTATAACCTCTTAAATTATATTATTACCTGAACTTTTATGTGTTACAAAAAACTTACCTAGTGTAGTCATAATATTAGGGAGTTCGGGTTGGGATGGTTGCAATTCAAATGGGTCTTTGCATCGAGTTCAACTGATATCGATATTCTTATTTCATGATATTTGTATAGATATAAATATTGTTTAAAACATGTAAATATAAAAACAATATTGATTGGGAATATATTAATAATAAATATTTTATTTTCTCAATTGTACATACATTCCATCCAATTTTATCTTTTTTTACGCCGTTTATATGGGTGGGATGCGTTGAGTCGACCCGACCCAATTCATAATTTAATTTGATTGGACAAAATTTCTTTAGAGCCCATTAGAAATAAAACTTGTAACTCGGCCCAAGTGAGCATGTCGGGTCATAATGAGGCTTGAGTAGTGTAGATTGGGCGGCCCATGGGTCATAATAAAATAATTTAAAATAAAACTAATGTAGAATACTAAAAATAAGTAAATAACAAGAAGAATTCAAATTCAATGCCTACTTAAATCAATCATATATAAATATTACAAGTTAATTTTATATTTAGCTAGTTATATACAAATTAACTGTTTAGTTTGTTCATTAATATCACTATTTGATTCAAGCATTATCATGTCAAATTTGATATAATTTCACATAAATTTATGTCCAAGAATATCATTTTCTTATACGATTGTACCCCAAAATATTTGTACTAGTAATATCGTGTAATATTGTAAATATTTATATTAGCATTTAAATTTAAAAATTATAAAGTAGATTGACTCGTCCCGTTTCAACCCACAAACCATGTAATGATGATTTTGTGCTTGATATTTTCTAGGCCCGCTAAAATAATGGATCAACCCTAAAGCTTGTGAGGACTACTCGGATAAACTTGGTTATTCCATATTAACAACTCTACAAATATTTATAAATGAACACAAATCCTCAACGAACAGGATCTCAGGAGTGATCAAAATAAATGAAATTCAAATTCAAAAATTCAAAATAAAAAAAAGATAGTGAAAATTTAAAACTCGTGTCAATAGATTAAGCAACATAATGTATGTAGGATGTAGTTTGTAATATGTAGTACTAGAAGATAAAATATATAAAATCACCATTTAATTTTATAACAAAATTAACTTTAATACTTTAACTTTGTAGGTATTTGAATACCCCTTATTCTAAATTAAAGTGAATCAAACTTTTTCAAAGTGCTTTTGTAAAAAAACTACTTGTCTTAGTATATAGAAAATACCTTCTTTTATACTAAAAGTATTTATTTTCTCCCAAAAGCTTAATTAAAATTTTTACTTTTCTAAACTAAGCGCTTCTAGCTTTAAAAAATATCTGACTAAATAAACTAGAAGTTAATCTTAAAAAAGTATGTTTATTTTAGATTACAGAATGATTGCAAGTTTTTTCTATTGGGAAGGGTGGGTGAGAGTGGATATTTTCATTTTTACAGATAATTTGTTTGAGAATATATATATATTAGTGATTTGTATGTTTGAATTTGAATGGTTCATAAATAAAGCTATTAAGTACGTTTGTTTTTTCTACTTAAAAATCTTTTAATGGGTCTGAAAACATTTGAATTCTCATTTAAATTCTTTTAAAGACACTTTTATTTTCGAATAAAATTATACTCTATATTTTTTCTTTAAAAAAAATTCTAGCCTCTCTCATTCTCAAATATTTCTCTTTAAGCTTTTAGTTTTTGTTCATGCTGCTTTTTATCAAGAATTTTGATAAAATTTATTTGATTAAAGTGTAAAATAACTTTATAAATATATGTTGTTGAAATGAACAATGACACATTTACAAACTTTTTATTTAATTTTAACGTGAAAGATTTGACAACATTATTTTCACTCCGTTTATATACGGCGTGTCTATATATAGGTGAAGGAAGAGTTATTTCTTAAAAGAAAAAGAAAAAGAAAAAGCGTAGAAGCCAAGCATACTTCGTTTAGCCGTAGGATCAAATCATCTTCTTCTTCAAGAAACACAGTCTTGTCCACACAACACCATTGCTCTTTCAATCCGCCATGTCCCTCTTCTTTCGTTCCTTACCCACCATAGCCATTCGCTCTAAACCTTCTCCTCTCACTTCTCTACCTTTTTTCTTCATTAATTTCCACAACCCCAGTACCCACAACCCCACTTCACTTATCAACCGCACTCTTTCTTCTACTTCTGTCTCCGCTTCTCCCACTACTCCTGAAACAGTTGTTGTCCCTAACACCAAAATTTCTACATCTCCGAATGCCCTTCAATGGGTAACTAGGAACCAATACTGCGGTGAATTGTCCGAAGAAGATGTGGGTAAACGGGTTCGGCTTTGTGGGTGGGTCGCCCTTCATCGGATTCATGGGAGTCTCACTTTCGTCAACCTTAGAGACCAAACTGGAATTGTTCAGGTGATTTTACATCTTTATGTAATTATTATTCTTGGATTGACTTTTAATTTTAAACCCCCAGTATTTGAATGTAAGATTTTATCGAGGGGGGCCTAGTTGATTGATTGAATAATAGCACCCCCATTGTTATATGCAAGTCTCATATAATAAAAGTTCTACATTTCTGAAAGTTTGCCTATGATTTCTTTAAGTGGTCATCCCTGTAGTATTTGAATGAAATTGGACCCAATAGAGTGGGATGGATATAGAAGATTCATGTACTGTACAACTAGTTTTTCGTTTTGACATTGTTGATTGATTAATTGTCATCCCCATTGGGAAGGGTACATCCTTAGAAGATTTTATCTTTATTTAGAGACGAGTAGTTTTCAATTGAGGCGTAGTTGATTGATTGTCTGTTTGTTATCCCATGTTATCTTTAAGGGGAACCCCTTTAGTATTTGAATGAAATGGGACCTGAATAGAGCGGAATAGTTATAGAAATTTATATGCTGACAAGTAGTGTTGAATTGATGAGAAGTTGCTGATTAGTGTCCCAATTTGCACATTGAAACATCACTCCTCTTGAAGTTTTCTCTTTATGCGTTATCTGTAGAAATTGATGTTTCTCAAAGTTTGCTTGTGTTATATTGATGTCAATGTATGTCCTAGTTGGTGATGGAACTGTTAATTTCAGATTACTACACTTCCTGATGATTTTCCTGATGCTCATTCTACTGTGAGAGATCTGAGACTCGAATATGTGGTTGCCATTGAAGGTGTTGTTCGGCCTAGGCCAGCAGAGTCTGTCAACAAAAAGATGAAAACTGGCACGATAGAGGTAACTTATGATGACCTTTGAATCACCACAATTATTTCTCCTCTTCCTTCCATCCTTTTTGGTGAGTGTCAAACTTCTGTCTCTCCTCATTTATGTTAGCTTAGTTTTGTACATGGTATAATCACATTCATTGGTTGCTCATAACAATTGAGAATCGTGTGGCAGTTCGAAAGATATATTTACCTTAAAAACTTATAAAAGATCTTCAAGGCATGGGCATGTTGAGAATGTTGCAGAAATTATGGTAGTTTACATGAACTTCCAATTTGTAAGGCTCTGATCTTGCATAATCTTACTTGAATCATGTAGAGCTTTTCCATTAGCTTCCCAGCTTTCTCTGGCTACTGCTTCTGTCACGAGGCATCTTTTTATCCAGACTCTAAAAAAATATGTGCACGCACCTCAACTATTCCACCGGGTACCTGCTGCCTTCCACCAGGACATGTATGGGAGGTATCAGGTACTTCTGCCCACCAAGGCTTGAGCATACGGGAAGAAAATCACTTAGTAATTTTTGGCTCCTCATGATTCCCTGTCCACTTTATTGACCAGTAGGCCACACCCTTGGGTGCATGGCATACATCTTTCATAATGAACGCTAAACAGCATATGGGCTGACTTGGTACTGATCCACTTGGCGTGATTAACCAGTAGTGGTTCTTATGCCATAGCGTAGTGTATTGCAATTAAAATAGTTAAATGTTGCTGAAAAGATATGAGAAAGAGCATATGACATACATTTTCATTTTGGATAAATTGACCTCTAATCCGAAGTGCTGTTAAGTTTTTCAATAATAACTTAAGTATTACTAGTCAATTAAGTCAGAAACTTTATAAGGGCCTTAGTCAAATCTTTTAAACCCGAGACTCCGTTCTTATCATCCAAGGACTTTTGTCTTTCTGCTTCATGATCATCTAATTTTTTCTTAATTGATTGGATCTTTTTAGTGGCTTTGTCTATATCTCATCATACTAAGTTTATTCCATATGCTAGTTTCTTAACAAAGTTTTTAATATTTCCACTAATTGGTTATGCATGCAGGTTGCTGCAGAGGATGTCCAGGTGTTGAATGCAGTAAGATTGAAGTTGCCCTTCTTGGTAACAACTGCAGATGATGCAAAGGATTCATCTAAAGAAGAAATTAGATTGCGGTAACTAATGAAAGTTTCTATAGCTGTTTGCTGAATATTTTTTTCTCTTTCTTTACTGTTTCGTGTTAGACCCCCCTGTCAGACCCCACTTGTGGGATTGGCGTTGGGTATGTTTGCTGTTGTTGTAAATATGATAGCAATATTTGTCTAATTAGATAGTTTTGTGACTTGAAGTAATTTATATTTTGACGATATCAAAGTCAATGACGTAATTACTAGCTGGCAAACCCTTTTATTTGTTGACGAATATGTTGCTGGTGCTTTACACCAATTCTTAATATGATCTGGAAGGGTGATCTTAATCGTTATTCTCCACCCTTATTGGTGAGGGATCAAAACCAAGAACTTCTTGCATTTCTTTTCTCTTTCTTAGAAAAGTGTCTTGAATTTTACTAGTAGTATTGGTTCCGGGACCTAATTTTAGACTTGAAAGTCAGCAAACAGTGGCATTTATCTGTACTTATTGAAAAAGAAATAAACATTAGTGCCTTTTCTCTATAACGACACAATAGAGATTTGGGCGGGGGGGAACGTTGGAAGTAATTGAAATTTATAAGGCTTTGTGCTCTAGATTTCTTCTTGTATCTCTTTGCTGGTACCTTGCTTCCCTCTTCGTCAATACGCAGATTTTTTTTTATTTGCTCTATATTTTTCCGGTGGAATCGAACCACCACAACATACCAATACAAATCCCACAAGTGGGTCTGGGGAGGGTGGTGTGTACGCAGCCTTACTCCTACCTTGTGAACATTTATTTTTCTGGTGGAATCCATGCATGTTAAATTCCTATTCAGGAAAAAAGATCCAGGATAGAAGTTGCATTTAGAAATTATTGGTTTCTATGTAGGTGCTAAAAGTCGTCTTCTGAGGAATCTCTCTCGTCTCTAAAAACTGCCTCTGTTCTTGTTTTGAAGTGCTTAGGCCTCCCCCAATTTTGTTCTTAGTAATGAAATTTTCTTGCAGGAATTGATCCATTCGATCTTTTGAAACTTTATTTGGAATCTCGAGAGTAGAAAAAAATGAATGAACTTAAGCACTCAAAATGGTTTTATCTTTTTCTAGATAAGCGTTTTGATACGTCATTTTTTGCTTCTTTTTCTACCAGTGCTTTTTTATTGATGTGATCATGGCATAGTCCAGCTCTCTTGCACATATCAAATATTAGCTTTGATTTGTTTTGGATCTTGTTGTTTTTCTTGTTATATGTATATATTCTGTGAAGACGTTCCTTTTTTAAATTGCAGAAACAATTCCCATTTCCTTAAAACTTTTTACCCTTTTCTTATATTGACACGGTGCTTCTTGCTAGAAATTAATCTTGTACGCATTTTTAGATATCGATGCCTTGATTTACGCCGTCCGCAGATGAGCTCAAATATAATCTTGCGACATAGAGTAGTGAAACTTCTTCGAAGATACCTAGAAGATGTGCATGATTTTGTTGAGGTAATTTGTTTTCCCTCTAATTGTATTTTTTATAATATTCTTCTTTTTTTCTGTTGTGAATAAGTAATTTGGTTATCTGGTCTTGATGAAATTGTTGTCTTTTTATTTTCTTTTATTTGTTGTGTGGCTTCTGTTGTTAGTGTTGACCCCAACATTCTCATGGTTACAAGTTAGATTGAGACACCAATACTATCTAGATCTACTCCTGAAGGTGCTCGTGATTATTTGGTTCCTTCAAGAGTCCAGGTATTCTTTACTTATCTTCTGTTTTGCTACTTTTATTGCTAATTCAGTCCCTCTATTTCCTGTTTTTCTAAAGGAAGACTGTTGGTACACAGGTTGTGAGTCTTCTTGAAAATAACAGTGCTTGTTCCTCCAGTTCTTTGATTTATTCTTCATTCTCTTTTACCTTTGAATTTAAATACATTTATGGAGAACAAGGAGAATTGTGCTTAACAAATTGACAAAATGAGAGTTTGTCCAAAATTATTATCCATGGGATGTCTAGAAAATCATTGAACTTACTCTTATAGTTTTTTGATAGGCATACTAATTGAATAAAGTCTCTCTCTAGTTATTTCTCCACGACATTAAATTTATTTTGTGGTTGTGTTATAAAGCCAGGAACATTTTATGCACTACCCCAGAGTCCACAGCTGTTCAAGCAAATGCTGATGGTCTCCGGTTTTGATAAATATTATCAAATAGCAAGGTAATTCATTTGTATAGTAGCAATTTTAGATATTTCTACTTCAAATCTCTTGCATACAAAGTTCATGGTGATCCAGATTTAAAGCTCAGGCATTTCCAACGCTAAAACTAGGTGAAGCAATATAGTTTTATTGACACCTAAGAGTAGTTATCTTATTCTTAAAATAAAGAAAAGAAATGTACTCATGAGCACGTACCCCATAAGCTACGACTCACGTTGGTCTGTGTTGTGTAATTTTCAGGTGCTTTAGGGATGAAGATTTGAGAGCCGACAGACAACCCGAGTTTACACAGCTAGATATGGAAATGGCTTTCACTTCTATGGAGGACATGCTGAAGCTCAATGAGGATTTGATTAGAAAGGTTAGATGTCAATGAAAGGAGTAAGCTCTGTTAAAGTGTTAATTATAAAAAAACAGCATCAACTTTAAAATACTGGACAGAGTATTGTTTCCTCCAGGTTATGCAGTGCAGCTCAAGTTTTTGGGGAGTATTTGCACTATCGAAGAATTAATGTAACATAGACATGCAAATGCAGAGATCTATTTCACCAGAGGTGCTGGAAATAACAAAAGTTGTGAAATGATTGCCACATTTTTATTAGTTATTTATTAGATCACCAAATATATATATGGTGTCAATCGTAGGGAGTATTAGTGCCAGTACTGGTGTTGGTTATAGTTTTGGTAAGATAGGAAAATGATGCTAGAGTTGAGCCATTGTACCTTAGTCACATTATACATAAAGCAACTAGAGCGTTGTGTATATCTTAAAGAAAGTTTCTCCTGCCAGAAAATAATAATCTGCTCTAGGATTCCTTTTTGGTATTCCTCCCTTATTAGTGTGCATTGAGGCGAAAACATAGGTGATATCTTCCCATCTGTCCAAGCCTTGGTGGATAAAGTTACCCGGTGTCTGTGCTAGTGGTAGATAGCCTTGGTGGATAAAGTTACATAGGTGGTAGATTTTTTCGTAGTAATAGTGGGCCGGTCCCATGAGATCTATGCCGGCTGTCGGAATCAAACGAAGGTCGAAGGAACATTCGATTCATTACCCTGTGGAATTAGTCGAGGTGGGGGCAAGTTGGCTCTGACAACGGTTGCCAGGAAAAAAGTTGTGCATTATGACCTGTCCTAATTACTATAGTATTTACACTATGACATGAGTCAATATTGGCATATGGGTATTTCTTGTGTTAGCAATATAATCTATCCTCTTGTTCTTTCTTCTAAGTTTTAGCACTCTTTAAAGATTTTAAGTTGTGTGATTCTAGTCCTGCATGGCACCGAGTGTCTAAGACATTATCTTTGGAGGGTGCCTTGCTTTTGCCTCTTATCTCTATCTTGAAATTCAAGTTTTTACATGAAGTGGAATGACGTCATACAATTTTGCTTAAATATTGCTAAGCCTGCATTTCAAGTTCCAAAAGAGTGTTGTCAGAAATTTACAGGATGATTTTCTGAAGTCCTCAATGGGCCATTGTTATTTAGTTTTTCTTTGCACAGTTAAAAATCCTAAACAAGTGAACTTTTACCTTTCTATATTTGTAAAAAATAATTCAATGGAAGTGATGCATGATCACATCTTTTATTGCAGGTCTTTCAGGAAATTCAAGGTGTCCAACTGCCAAACCTTTTTCCAAGGCTTACATATGCTGAAGCAATGAGTCGATATGGTTCAGACAGACCAGATACTCGTTTTGATGTTGAATTGCGAGATGTAATTCTTCTGCTGACTCCAATATAGATCTTTGTTCTTTTTTTGTTTCTGTTTTTCTTGGAATGTACTTTTATCTTTCTTGCTATGATGAACGTGTAGTTGTTGTCTAGCTGACATGCTTTTTATGCTTTCTCTTACACTTTTGGCTTGGGGCTTTGGGGTGGAGGGGGGGAGGCAGAAGCAGAGGTATCATGCCAATTAATTTAGACTATGACCCAGTTCACTTTCATAGGATTTTAGTATATTTTGATTTATATTTTGCACAAAGATTTTGCTGTTTATCTGTACAACTGATTGAGTTTAAGTGTATCTTATCCTACAAGCTCACTGCTTCTGTGTTAAAACTTCCTCTCCTTGTCTATGTAGTTGTATTATTTCCAAAGATGCTCCACATGAAGAAATTCAAGTAAATACATCAAAATTCATGATACCACCCTGTAGCTGATGATACTTGTTTTGTTTGAAATGCAGGTGTCCGACATTTTCTCCAATACCACATTCAAGGTTTTCTCAGATGCCTTAGCAAGTGGAGGAATTATTAAGGCCTTATGTGTGCCTTGTGGGACAAAAACTTACTCAAATACTGCTTTGAAGAAAGGTGACATTTACAAAGAAGCAATCAAATCTGGAGCAAAGGGTTTGCCTTTTTTAAAGGTCTTGAATGACGGTAATGGAACTACTCTTATTGGCAATGAGTGCACGAGCCTGTTTGCTTATAAGCCAAAAGCCATAAGTTACGAATTCTAACTTATGAGTTTTGGCTTATTTTTATCTTTTTGGTTATAAACAAGTGCTTAAAAGTTTTTTTTTTTTACCCAAATACTATTGAAGTGCTTAAAAGCTATTTTGGCTTAAAAACACTTGAAATAAGCCAATCCAAACTTCTGGTTCTTTTATAGCCCCGTATATGGCATTCTTCTTGAAGTTTAGTAGTTTTTTTGGGTAGACTTCCCGCAATGAACAGATTTTCTCAATAATTGCCATACAACAAGAGAATTCCTTCCATCCGCCACAAAAGTCCATAACCTTCAAAAAAGTATGTTTGAAGAAAAAATAGGTGCAGGAGATATGGGCCATATCGAGGCTTCAAGTTATGTGGATGTACCTTCAAGTTTCTCTTGCCATAAATTGGTTACTGTAATTTCTCAGGGAGCATTGAAGGGATTCCAGCGCTGGTTTCTAGTTTGGATACGACAAAGAAAGAGGAATTGCTGAATCAGTTCTCTGCAGTACCAGATGATCTTATCTTGTTTGCTGTTGGGCACCATGCAGAAGTCAATAAAACATTGGATCGTCTGAGAATATATGTAGCACATGAACTGGGTTTAATTGACAATGTGAGTTTCTGATGTCCACATTTGGGTCAACATATGTGCTTATCTGCAGAAGACTTAGGTTCATGACTAGCATCTTGGATGTTCTAATGTCCATCTTTCCTTTGTTCATGTATCTAGTCCAGGCATTCAATACTTTGGGTGACTGACTTTCCAATGTTTGAGTGGAACGACTCAGAACAGAGACTTGAGGTATGGTGGCTTGAGTTATCTTCCATGATGTATGTGCACTTTCAGTCCATCAGTCATTTTGCTTCTTGGTCATAGGTGGTCTACTTTTGAATATTGAGGAGAAGTAAAATAAGCAAGCCCCCCAAGGTGTCCTTTATTAATGTGAGGTATGGTGTCCTTAATGACGCATGAGGTCCATGAAAGAAAATAAGGAAGAACTCGATGTTTGATTATCAAAGGAAAGGAATTAGAACACCAAAAGAACTCAATGTTTACGTTTAATGCTACCGCATACTTGGCTCGTTGTTGGTGAATATGAGCTTCACAATTATTTTATGTGGTATTGTTCTTACCTGTTACGACCTTACTAGCTGGAGAGGTACAACCCTGATCTTTAATGGCCTGGCCATTTTCTATAATCATGACCTTGATTTCTCTAATATGCATTCCGTTTTCAGTACCTCAAAGCTCTACATATCAAGACCTAGAAGGCACAGGTCAATACATTCATACTGATCAAGAATTCTACCTTTAGAGCTCTCACCAGTAGCTAGAAAACTATTGCTTATTTATTAAATTGAGAAACTCAAATAGAACTTTTAGATGTGTAACAGTAACTTGGGTTGTTTGTCACATTTCTCTTTGAAGATAGAAGAAATTTGAGTCTCTGCTTTTGAAGAATATGAGCTGGTATGTGCCTTACATTAATTTTTAGGACTGATCTAGCTAGGATATCCTTGATTTTGCCTTTAAGTGGCGCAATCAAATAAACAGTACTAATTCTCAAAAAGTGTGTCAATCAAATAATGGCCTTTTTTCTAAGACTAATCTGTTTCTCTGTTATGATATTTTGTTATGTGAAGTGACCATAATTTTCCTACAGGCTTTGCATCATCCTTTCACTGCACCTAATCCAGAAGATATGAATGACCTCTCTTCTGCCCGTGCCTTAGCTTATGACATGGTTTACAATGGTGTTGAGGTACATAATTCATGTTCTCCTTACTAGTTGCTTCAGTGATAGAAGATAATAATGTGATGTAGATAAATTATTTTCTGTTATTACCTTACATCTTGAATTAGATTGGTGGAGGAAGCTTGAGAATTTACAAGCGGGAAGTCCAAGAGAAGGTTCTCGATATTGTTGGCATTTCCCGAGAGCAGGTAAGTTGGCTCCTTTGGCTTGCATGGCATCCAGTGATTGTCCAGTTTTATGATGTATTTCCTTTTTCGCGGAAAGAATCTTTGTGTTTATGGAATAGTCCAGATTATGCACTTTCCTTAAATTCATTTTTGTAATTTGATTTTTCCTTGAATCTTGTGTTTTAGTCTACTTACGCTTGGTACTATATTTGCACTTTATGAGTCTAAAATCTTACTGGAAACAAATATAGGCAAGTTAGTTAGTATAAAAAGGAAGGGTGATTTGTGGATTATGGTTGTGTACGTACAGCTGGCCAAGGTTTTAGGGTCACTGTTGGTAAAAGTTCTTATTTTTGAGTGAAATCCTGCATTTGATGTTGTTTTTGATCTTTGCTAAATTCTGACTGGACTTGAACCAATTTTGCCAGTGATTCAATTGAAACTAACATATGGATATGTTGTCTCGTTTGTGGCAGGCTGAAGCAAAATTTGGCTATCTTTTGGAGGCTCTGGATATGGGTGCTCCTCCACACGGTATTGCAGAATGCTCTCTGTTTTGACACTAAATTTGCTGGCACGAGGCAAACTCTTCTGCTAATCAAATGTTACAAGAGTTTGTATATTAGTACTATATTTCATGAAGACCTCCTTTCCCTATCTGCTATGAAACAAATAAGCTAGATTTGAACTTCTATAGTGTCCTGGACTTGAGGAATAGATCTGTCCCTTTGAAGCCAAATACAATGCTAGGATGCCATGGGCCTCTAAAGTACAATTCTAAAAAGAACCTATAATCTTGCCTTTATATCTACTGCTAATAATTCTAAAGTGGAACTTCAAACCTGAACTAGGAACACGGTGGAGCTTTTCTCCCCCGAAAATCTCCTTGTTAGACATCGTTCAGACGGTGTTCTTACTAATTCCTAGAACCTTTCTAGAGCAGCTGCTTCTTCAGGCTTATAGTTTCTATTTTAATATTTGTCCCTGAGAAATCTTGCATTGTTCGTGTGATTGGTACTTAAAATTGTGATTACTAAATATGTTGCAGGAGGAATTGCTTATGGGTTGGATAGATTGGTGATGCTCTTGGCAGGATCTCAGTCCATCAGGGATGTTATAGCTTTTCCGAAGACAACAACTGCTCAATGTGCCCTTACTCATTCACCATCAGAGGTTGATCCACAACAGCTTAAAGATCTTTCGTTGCAGAAGATATAGTTTCTTGATTGATTTTGGGAAGTATTATGTACCGGAGAAGTTGAGAAAAGCACAAAGGGTAACGGTAGATTATCATCGTGGGATTGTTTTCCAAGGACATTGTTATTTTGAAATATTGATATTGTAGCACCATTATAATTATAGGTTCCAGTTTTGCCTTGCTGAGAGTGGAGGGATATTTTTAACTCGTGAAATTATGAATGCTTGAAGTTTATGGACATACTGATGAGGGAAAGGATTCGACTTTCATCCTTACTGAATGCTGTCATTTTTTCTTCTTCAAATAATTCTTTGGTATAATTACATCAATGGTTTCAAGAGAATTATATATCAAAAGACTCGAAACATCGAAAGGATTTCATATCTAAATTTTGGAGTCGTTTGGAGGTGAATTTTGAGTTGATCGAGATTGAATAGTCGGTGTATACATCATGTATATTTCATGTATAGTTAAGTTGTATTCAACTTTTTGAGTGTATATAATGTATAGTTGGTGTATAGCTCATGTATACATAAATTATATTGTATAGGTTAGTGTATATTTTCTATGACTTAAGGTGAGTTAGATTGTATAGTCAGTGTATACTTTCTATAATTTTTGACTATTTTTTATGTATATAAAACATTGTTATATTTATTGTAAACTAATTACCTTACTGTGTATATTTAAAATTACCCCTAATTCTTTTCCTTTGCTATTAACATGCTTTTTACTGTCATTCACACATAATAATAAGGCAATCACTTTCCAGTTGACATATTTTACACCATTTTAAACTGCTCTGCTTGTTATGTGTGTCATGTATGATCCAGCCTCTTCATAGTCACTGCTAAGAAATGCTAGTTTTGAAGCAAGAATTTCTGACTTAAATCTACAGATTTCTAGTAGACATTCTCACATTATTTAATAATAACTTGTGATGGAATTATACAAGAAAGTGATAAAAATATGTATATAACTAGAGCAAATATAGAATAACGCATTATTGATTTTTATTTATTTAACATCATATATTACCATCATTCTACATATGAAAGTGATAAAATTATAGTTTTTATGAGGTACATTCTAGTTCTATGAATATTTACTTGTTTAGTCTTGCTTACAAAATGACCTTTTATCATAAGCCTTAAATAAATGTGAAAATGTCTACCAAAAATCTGCGGATTTTCCATCGGGACATTATATACAATATGAGATTTCTATCGGAACAACGTGGTATATTAAAATCAAAAAGTAAATAATCGAAAACCTTTACAATCCGAGCACTAAACCTTAACGCGGTATAAATAATAGTAACATTTATAAATCCAAACGCCCGCGTATACTTGATGTGATACATTGTATGTCTCTAAAATGATGATCGTCTAGGAAAATTCAATGGTAATGCAAAATTCGTGTTATTATTAAAATAAAAGAGTTTTATTAATCATTTAATATATTTTTAAAAAATTGTTCTAAAATAAAATAGCGGTCAAGTGCAATTCAATAATATAATTCTAATTAGGAAAAATATGTATTGTCTAATTATGATTATTAAGGTCTATCTCTATCGAGACAAAGAATGAAGGCCAAGTGAATTTAATATTTTCATTCTTCAATGTGTACTCAATAAAAGTGGTGGTCAATTGCAATCCAACAATATAATTCAAATTAAGAAAAACATGTTTTGTCTAATAATATAATTAAGATCATTTAGGACTAGCACTAACGAGACATAGAATGGAGGCAAAATGGGCTTGGTTCAAATCCTTCACAATAAGGAAATAACATAAATTTCTAGGCTCCCCCAAGTTATTTTAAAACATAATTTCTTATATAAAGCTCTTGGTGTTAAGACCAAAAATCACAATTTCTTAGTTTCACAAATATTGAGTGATAGTTTAGACATGGCAAGAAGGATTAGCAAGGGTCGTCAAAGAGTTGACATGGTGAAAATGAAGAATGCGAGTAACTTACAAGTTACGTTTTCTAAGCGTCGTGCTGGTTTGTTTAAAAAAGCTAGTGAACTTTGTACGTTATGTGGTGCTGAAATTGCCATAGTGGTATTTTCCCCGGGTGATAAAGTTTTCTCCTTTGGTCACCCTAGTGTGGACACGTTGGTGGATAGGTTCCTTGGGAGGGACCTCCCTCCACCAAATAACGATGTCCACAATCAACTAATTGTGGCTCATCGAGAAGCTGGTATTCGTGAGCTCAATACGAAGCTCATGAACCTCGAGGGGGTTCTCCAGATGGAGAAAAATCGCGGAGAATCCCTACAAGAAATTAGGAGGAGAGCTAATGGTCAATGGTGGGAATCTCCTATCGAAGAACTTAACTTATTCCAACTTCAACACTTGAAGGAGGCATTGGAAAGTCTAGAGCAAAAGGTTGAAAAAGTGGCACAACAACAACAAATGGTGAATAATCATGCATTCCCATTTCACACACTTGGAAGTGCTTGGACTCCTCCTAATTGTGCTAGGGAAAGTTCTTCATATGGACTCAATGTTGGTGCACCCTTTGCTAATAAGGCTATTGGATCTACTTCTTCCATAGTTCCCAATTACTAGTTCAACTATCATTCTCGGTGCACGCGTTATGAAATTGTCGAAAATAAAATTTAAAACTTCAATATTATAGTAAGTGTCTAGGTTCATTTGTCGTTTAAGTTATCCCAAGTGTTGTGTTCGTCCTATAATGTTCGTCCTATAATGTTCGTCAATTATGATTCAGTCGAATGTTCATTTGTCGTTTGAGTTTATTCTAAGTGTTGTGTTCATCCTATAATGTTCGTCAGTTATGATTCAGTCGAATGTTCATTTGTCGTTTGAGTTATTCTAAGTGTTGTGTTCATCAGTTATGATTTAGTAGAGTTGAATAATTTTAATTATATGTGTTATGTTATTAGTCCATTGTCATGTTGATTTTATACTTTGAATTGCATGACATAATATCTTTTTTATCAAGATCTAACAAATCTTCTAGAAAAAATGTGGTATGCCTATATTATCATATATCGCACTAGAACTTATGTACGTAGTGGCAACAAATTAAAGACGTGATTGATTTTGTAGGCGAAATGATCACTTTTTAAAATTAACGATTGATTATAGTATAATCCACTAGAAATCTAGCCTAGTACTTTTAATCTTCAAAGCCTAATTAATTATATTTTCCATAGAAAACAAGGTCATTTTAGGTCTAAACTCTAATCTTTCCTCCACGAGCACTTCTCGAAAGAGAAGAGTTCTAACTCTTTACGACGGGCTAGCGCATGATAAATTATTTGTTCAAAAAATATATTAATTGATTATTTTTAAAATAAGGTTATATGTATTCCTCATCATATGATAGAATATATTCACTCGTACCATCTAACTTGAGCTCATATTTTCCCTTAAACTATTAGGTCTCATTTCCGGCCTACTCTTATTATCCTATGTAACCCCTGCATGAATATATTTATATCACAATTAAGATTTGCTGATTATCCTAATTAAACTTTTAGACAATGAGATGATCACACTTCAACAAAGTTGTTATTCATGTTTTCGGTATTGCTTTTCAATTTGGTATAAGGTGTATAAAAATCATTGATATCTTATTAAAATGGCACATACTCTTTCCATTTTATTTTTGTATGTATGTAGGCTTTTGCAATATTAATTTTATCATAAAATTTTCCCGCATCAGTTATAACATATAATTCAAATCCAAACTTTTTTTTCTCTTTGAAATACTAATATTTTCCAATTGATAAGAAATTGAGTTGCTTCTTTAATCGCAGTTTGCCTCAGTAATCTATATGTTTTTATTTTTAATGGTACATACGTAAGTTTATCGAGTAATCAAATGAAAAGATTTACCAGATTTGGTCACTTTTAAACATCAGTTACAAACTTAGCAAAATACTGGACCGCACAAAATAATAAAAAAGAGCTTTAACTTATATGCACAAATAATTTAAATGGAGTTTATATTAGAACATGTCTTATTTTTAGGATAATGATTTTCTTCTTTTTTAACATGTGGTCATCTTTTGGCTAACGTGATAGCATAAAATTTCTTTTTTTTTTTGGTGCAGAAAAAGTCATTCAATTTGACCTATGATCAATCAAAATGTCTATTTAGTTTCCTCCAAATGACCTTTTGTTATCTTAGGTAAAGTCAAATGAGCTTTTTTAGTTAGTATATATAAGTTATAGTCTAGTGACTTTTCTGATATTTAGATATTACTATATCTAAAATCACAATGCACGAAGTTCAACAATTGAAGCTATTGGTAGTTTGAGGGGAGTAACATTTATCCTATAATAGTTACTAGTAAGTATTTGCAACCTTAATTGCTCGGATTCGGACGTGGGTATTTGATATGGATGTGAATTTAGATGTCAAATCCTTTATGATCTAAATTTTAAGATTCAGGGGTATGGATCGAGCCTCGAGGTATGAATACGGGTGCGGGAGATTCGGCTAAAAATAATTTGAAGATATAAATATAGAGTTATATATTGAAATTACGAGACATAGAAGTTTCTAAGCGAAAAATAGAAAAAAGTGCCTGGACTTCAATTGGATACCCTTTTTCTCTGTTCCAGGTACAAGTCAAGTTGAATTTACAAAAAAAAAAAATCAGTGTTAGAAGTATTCAAATCCATAAATTCACTACGAAACAAGGCCGGAACCAATTTGAGACTTTGGAAAACTTCAAATAGTAAATTGAAACTATCAATCATATTAATATTACATCTATCTCCACATAGAAGTGTTGGAAAAGAAAGCTATCTGAGAGGCAGAGGTTGACTATAAACTTCATCTCTCTCTGGACCTTAGGGAGTTTTTCTAGTATTTCATTTTCTTTAATTTCACCTTAACTTTTGTTTTGATTACACAAATCATTGTATCTGTCCGAAATTTCTCAATTGGTTTTGATCAAAGTATCTAAAATCAATTGATCATATTCGATACAGATCCCACACCCATATCGTGTGGAGCGGTGCACACCGAAAATAAAGTTATATCCTTAAATAATTTTTTCTCTCCACAATAATTGCTAATCGAAATTCAGAGAATAATGACTTGATATAAGCCAGTCTCACTCTCAACAAACATAGTAAGTTAATTATTATTTTTATCAAAAATAAAATAAAATAAAATTTGGAAGTCTCCATGTTCAGAATGGTAGAAATTCAGTGAATTTTGACATGTACATGAATAGCTAAGCACATTGATAAAAGAGGCATGAACTCAAATGGAAACAAAATCCATGAATTTATTCTTCAACAATTTATCCTAAATTGGACAAAACAAATAAACATTATATATAAGTAAGTTTCTGTTCCACACAAATGAGTAAGAAATTACGTTTTGTTCTTTTAGCTAGAGCCATGGCAAAAAAAATGAGTAAAGGTAGGCAAAAGATACAAATGACCAAAATGTCAAAAGAAAGCAACCTTCTTGTTACCTTCTCAAAACGTCGTTCTGGTCTTTTCAAAAAAGCTAGTGAACTTTGTACCCTTTGTGGTGTTGAAATAGCGATTGTTGTTTTTTCACCTGGTCATAAAGTCTTCTCTTTTGGTCATCCTAATGTTGACTCTATCGTCAATCGCTTCCTTACTCGTAACCCTCCTACTAGTTCTTCTACCACTTGTCAACTTGTTGAAGCTCATAGAAACGCCAATGTACGCGAATTGAACGCACAACTCACGGAGATTCTCAATCAATTGGAGTTTGAGAAAAAACGTCAAGTTGAAATTGAGAAAATTCACAAGGCTAAAATTGGAAAGAATTGGTGGGAAGGTCCATTGAATGAACTTGAACATGGTGAATTGGAACAATTGAAATTGGGAATGGAAGAACTCAAGAAAAATGTTACCAAACAAATGCAGAAAATCATTTTTGAGGCTTCAAATACACCTACATTTTTTCTTGGAGGATCTTCTTCTTCTTCTAATGGAGATGTAAAAAATATCAAGGGCCTTGGACTTTCTATGGCTACCAATGGGAATACAAGTTTTCCATGAGTTATAGTTTATTTGTCTTATAATATATTCGAGTAATGCCTTCTGTTTATGATACTATGCAATTTGTACGACCAAACGTATAGACAATTATGCTTATTAATTTACGGTATTGTTGTCGTGTGGGGTTTTTTATCAATCCAAAGTGAATAATGAACAAAAAAGTTTACAATGATTTCAATTTTCACTGAGAAATTTGTTCTGCATTAACCTTAGTTTGTCCCTTGAAAATTAATTTTACTTTTGTCAAACCTTCAAAGTAGTTGTCTTTGAAAAACTTATTTCAGTGAAAATATCCACCGTGAGTTTATGTTTTAAAGTCAAAAAGAATTTATGTTTTAAAAAATCAAATTTAAATAAGACAATGCTATAGTTTTTGAGACAAATTTGTGAACTTAACATAATTTTTGAACCGTTTAATGTTATAAATTATAGTATTAAGTTTAATACTAATATTTAATAATTGATTAAATAGATTATGTTGATGTTGTTATTTAATAATTTAGAGAATTATTATAGTCTAGAATTTTCTCTAATGACACAAAATAATTCAATAATTTATATATTATAGGAAAATATCATTTTACACATTATAATTTTTTACAAAATTAACAACGAGCATTCACTCTTTATTTGCTTATGAGCTATTGCCCGACCTAAAATATATTATATATACGTTGGTATTGTAAATAAAATTTTACATTATTGGTCACTCAAAAAATATAATTCTCCTTAAAAATTGGATTCATAATCTTAAAGATGAGACAGGTAAAGATGATTGATCTGACAATGTAAATCTATTGTTATATTTAAATGAAATTGTAAATATAAAATGTAAAATGTAAATATTAAAATATGAACTATTTGGGGGAGTAAGTGTATTCATAATTAAAGAATTAAAATTATCTACACTGATAGTAGGAAGATTTTCTTACCCTATCAATGACAAGTTGTTACTAGTTTTACCAGGTTACCTATTAATATATTTATCAAAAAATTAATCTATTATCACATTATATTATATGTATATAATAAATGACATGATTGTGTAACCACCTTTAATAAGTTATGATAAAGATGTATTCAAGCTAGAGTTGACATCTATAATTTTTAATTAAAATTAGCATAAAATCATTGAGAAAATTTAAAAAGTACGTTTTAAAAAACCTCATTCATTCTTCAGACCTTTACATTTTATAATATCATCTCATTTTGCTAACAATATATTACTTTGCATATTAATTAATTTGTTCCTCTTAATGATAAAGAATATACACTGTATGATAGAAGTTAGAACCATCCATCTTAAGAAATATGTTATATTTTCCTTTTATTTTATTTTATTTTTATGTTACTTTATTATTTGTAACTGTATGATTCAACTACACCAATTTATTTCAAGAAAATTCCCATATTCCGACACATTTTTTTGATATTTTCTTATCTTATAATCTATATATGTTATTTAACTTTTATGATTCATAACTCATCAATATTTTAACTTATTACCACCTGATTTCTCAAGCTAAGACACTATTAATTATTATCCAACTATTATCATAATTGGTTTCTCCTTAATGAGGTTACAACTCAAAAGTAAAATGCAAAACATGATTGTCTTTAATTGTATGTTACAACTCAAAAATAAAAATTAGTATCAAATATTGGAATATATTTCTCCTTTCTCATGACTCACCATCATTTATTTTTTAAAATAATTATTATCTCTTAATTTTTTTTTAAAAAAAATCAATTGATAGAAGGGTTGACAATTGTATCAAATTAACAATAAACTCATTACTCCATTTATTAAGGAATTTATCAGAAAGAAAAGAAAATGTTGACTTTCACAAGTAATAATAACAATAATATGTCTTATTGTTTTTATAATGCCAACTAAGGTGCATTGAGTAATCGTATTATTTATTCATTAATATGATAAGATTTTCTAACTCCCAAATCAACACATTACATAGAAATAATTGTAAAAACATACATCAAGTTTGAGAGTGTAGTATATAAGTACCTTTAAATAATCCATCTATTTTTCACTCTCAATGTGAACTCAAAATCTCAAGAATATATTATATCTCTAATTTTTTTCTTCTTATAATTTGATCAGCCATGGCAAAGAAACCTAGCATGGGTCGTCAAAAGATCAAAATTGCCAAAATAGAAGTCAAGAATCACCTCCAAGTTACCTTCTCAAAACGTCGTTCTGGTCTATTTAAGAAAGCTAGTGAACTATGCACGCTTTGTGGTGTTGAAATAGCCATCATAGTTTTTTCTCCAGCGAGAAAAGTTTTTTCTTTTGGCCACCCTAATGTTGAGTCCATTATTGATAGATTCCTCACGATAAATAATTCTAATAATAATCCAATCGCGAATAATTCAGTTCAACTTGTTGAGGCTCATCGAAATGCTAGTGTTCGTGGGCTCAATTTGCAACTTACTCAAATTCTTGGTGAGGTTGAAATTGAGAAGAAAAGAGGAGAATCACTTGATCAAATGAGGAAAACTAGTCAAAGCCAATATTGGTGGGAGGCTCCTATAAGTCAACTTGATTTGCAAGAACTTGAACGATTAAAGGATTCAATGGAGGTTTTGAAAAAAAATGTGTCTAATCAAGCAAACAAGTTTATGGTTAATGAGACTGCTAATCCTTCTTTTTTTGGTGTTAATGGTAGTGGGATTTTTGACAATTATGATATCAAGCCACCTAGAAACATGGTTGCTTCAAATAATCTTCATAACCATAGCCTTGGTTTTGATTCAACTGCATTTTTTTAATTTTAGTGTCTGGTTTGATTAATTCAGATTTCCATTAGAAAGTTCGACCTCAAGGTAAAGGGCTACTTATGCTACTCCACGTCCTGATTAAAAATGAGTGGGGAAGTATACTTACAGTCCTATCGCAGCCTGTGATATGATGATCCTATTTCTTTTGATTAATTAAAGCCAACAAGTATATCACTAGCTGGCTGGCCTTTGCTTTGAGTTTTTCAAGTTCTCAATTTGTGTATTTGTTGCCTATAAAAGCAACAACAAATGATTGCCCTTATGAATCAATATAAGATTTTTTATTATTATTAATTGTCACTAATTTTTGCATTTCTTTCCTCTACAATATTATAATGGTATTAAATCCGGAATAATTAATTAAGTGTAAATTAAACTGACATTTTTCGGTTATAGTAAAAATAAAATAAAATATAACACTCTTTCTTTCTAGGAGTTGGGTTTTTCTTATCCAAATTAGGAGCTCGAATTCCATCTACTGCACCACCACCGCTAATAAAAGAGAGAGACTAACAAACTTAAGTAAACCAAATAAAAATAGTTCAACGTTTTCATATATCAAAAAAATGCTAGTACTTGTTTAGTTAATACTTAGCTAAATCATGGTTTAGTAATAGTGCTAATTTCTTCAGAATTGTCTATCTCCTGGTTGATTGAAATCAAAAGGAACAATGGAAGAACAATAATCAATTGCCTCATTCAAATATTGATCTTCAGACCCAAATCTTGCTATTTTCATCGTCGAATTCGAAGAAGACCCATTTATCATACTCAATTCATCAGCTCTCATTGATACTTTCTTCTTCAACTCTTCCAATGCACTCATAAATTCTTCAAGTCCTTCAATCCCCATATCATCAATCGGTTCATCCCACCAAAATCCCCCATTATTCACCATCTTCGATTCTTCAATATTCTCCTTCTTCTTCTTCTCTAATTCCAGATCTCTACAAATCTGAGAATAATACTGATTATTCTGTTGCAAGTTGAATTGATCGCCGTCACCGGAAGATATTGATTTTCCGGTGAGGTAACGGTCGATAACGGCGTCGGGGCTAGGATGACCGAATGTGAAAAGACGCCGTCGTTTTAAAGACTGAACAAGTATAACAATTTCTGCACCACTTAAGATGCAAAGTTCACTAGCTTTTTTGAAAAGTCCTAAACGGCGTTTAGAGAAAGTTACATGTCTACTGTTTGGATTGTCTATTGGTTTGATTGCAATTTTCCTCCGTCCTTGAGTTTTCTTGACGGCGTTAATGGTGGTCATGGTGACGTTGGGAGAGAAGAATTTAATTTTTATTGGTTCGTAAAATTGGGGATTGTTATTGTATAATTTATACATTCAAGAATTGAAAAAAAATATTTATTTACCAATTTTAGGTGGAGGGGTAAGAAGGAAAATTGGATTTTAAAATTTGGAAATTATTAATGGTATAATGTTGTTCTTAAATAGGAAGGAGGTAAAATGTTTATGGGAACTTCCTATAATTTTGGAGTAATTGGAAAATTAGAATCTTTAATTGGAAAAAAGTGGCAAGCATCGCCATCAGAATTCCTTTTTAAAATTTTATTACAGAAAAAAGTAGTAAAATATATGGTATGCTTAACTTTAAAATGCTATAAATAGAGATGTGATTTAAGATAATACGTATTGAAATGCTCAATAACGCAATTGTTATATAATAAATCACTTGATTGACGTAATATAAATAGCTAAAGAATTAAGAAACAATAAATTGAATCATAGACATACGCCATGAAAGCTTGTTAAGAGCTTTTTCACCAACGCGACGTCAACAAATATCATTGGAAAAGCAAATAATGATATTTCAAAGCTTGAGAGCTCGTTATTCAATTGCAAAACTAGAGTGTATTTTTTTTAATGAATATAAATTAGATGCATCAAAAAATGAATCACAAGTTAATTTTTCTCCCTTGATATCCCATTTATGCATGTTGTTTCAGTTAAGTAACGATCGAAGAAGATTATGAATCTTTCAAAAATTGTTAGTCTCCTGATTTTATTTTGATCAGTCACAGTTTGATACCGATTTTATGCTTTCATAGGAACTTTTTATGAACAAAATTACTTTCACTGATCACATTTACATATGATATTTGTAATTAACATATTATAAATCATATAAAACCATTAATTAAACCTGTAATATTCGTAATTCTTTTTTAATAAAAAATATTATTATATGTATACTACACTACTATCATTCCGAATTAATAATATTTCAATTTTTAGAAAGAATTTGTCACTTTAAGTGGTATAATTTAAAATTATTATTATTATTATTTCACTATGAAGTATGACAAAATTTAAATGATAAGATGAAATTTTTAATTTTAAAAATACAATACCTAACATAATAATTTAAATATAAGAATGCACAAAAATGCTTATTTTGAACTCCATAACACATTAATAGAGCATTTATGGGAGCAACGTAATAATCTTGAAAGTTGAGTATAATGATATTTGAATTATCCATTAATATGTATATATACTATTTGCTTGCAATCTATGTTATTTAGAAATTTAGAATAAAATATAATTTTATATTAAATAAAGAATTTGAAAAAAAAACAAAAAAATTATATTATATGGAAATTATATAGGGTGATTATTTGAAAATAAATAAATTTAAAAAATGATTATATTATGAAATAAAAATAATAATATAATATTGATGAGAGAGAAGAATTTTTTTTTAGAGAGTAAAATAGAGAATTAGTTAAAGTTGATTGTCTGGAAAAATAGAAAATTCTATATTTAGAGAGTAAAATTGAGGATACAATTGGAGATGCCTCAACAAGAAAAAGCTACTTTGCTTTGACATGGTAAGGTCAATTAAAACGAAATAAATATAATATATAATGGTTCGCAATTCCATTTACATAGGTCATGTGACCAATTATTCAACAAATTGAATTATAATTCATGCAATATTTTTAGGTCAAAATGAGTGAATTAATTTAAAACTAAATAATTAGTCACAACTCACAACTTATGTAACGCAAAATAATATCAGTCCTATTTTATCAGACTAGAAAACCATAGGCGGACCTATCCTTAGTGTTAAGCGACACCCTTTCGTCGGAAAAATACATTAGAGGTTAAATGTTTGTTTAATATATATATATATATATATAAGTATTGATACTTCTTAACACAAGTTAAATGTTTGGTCTAGTAGTTAACATGTGAAAATTCCTTAAGGTTGTGTGTTCAAGTCCTAGTAACCTTATAATTAATATTTTTTATGTCAACCATTGACACCTCTTAATGACAATCCGCACACCTTTTAATGACAATCCTGGATCCGCACCTACTTATGAGGTACAATATGCAATTTATATGAACATAAAATAGGAGTAACTTTTTTTCATCTAACATGCATTGTTTGGTACGAAGATAATAAGCACCACTTTAGTCAATACATGTAATACAATCAACTAACATGCATTGCTTATTTTACCATCTATATATTATTCCTTCTGTCACATTTCGTTGGACATTCTTTTTTTTTAGTCTGTTTAAACAAATATTTATCTTATTATAAATAGAAAAAAAAATTAACTTTAAAATTCTCATATACCCTTAATGAAATGATTTACAACCACATAAATATCTAAGAATTGTTTTAGACCACAAGTTTTAAAGATTTTTTATTTTTTTAAAAAATAATCATGTAAAGTCAAATAATACCACATAAACTGGGACGGACGTAATAGAAATTTCTTCATTATTAATTTCTATATAGTTATAGTTAACTGTACATAACCTGTCACTAAACCAAAGGACTTCTATTTTAGTAGCTTGCAGAAGTACAAGAAGATCCTTGTTTGGCAAATTCAAAATCAAAACAAAACATGCAAAATAAATCCTGGTTTGGCTGTTGCTAGTTGGCAAGGGTCCCAATTTTAAGTTGCCACTTGCCAAACAGCAATAATGGTCGTCCTAATTGAGATACCCTACTGCAAAAAATTTCCAGAATCTTTTTCTTTTTTTTCTGTATTATTTCATACCATACAAATATATTGATTTGTTGTTATTCAAATTCATGTTTAAAATGATTACTTATCTCTTATTTCAATTTGAAGTATATGTTGTCAAATCTGCCAACCTTATCTTTCATATAAATCAAAGCATTAAGCACTTGATTAATAGTGCCAAACTAGTTAATATATGGCAATAGTAGGAAAATATCTCTTTAAACAAAATTGAAAGAAGTGTTTTCGGTAATCCTATTTACCAAGATTTTAAATTCTATTTCAGATGATGCATAATCGAAAACAAACATTTTATTTTCTCAAGAAAAAGAGTAAAATCCGCATTCACCTCAAATCTCATATATAGAATTATACTGAATATATAATGAAGGGTTTTTATTACTCCTTCCTATTCATGTAATCTATTTTTTAATTTTATCACATTAATTATTTAAAAAAGATATATTTATCAATTGATTTCTTTAAAATTCTAACTCTACTCTTCTCGGTCTGAGATATCAACGCCACGGCCGAGACGAAACCATGAATAAAAAGGTGAAGAAGAAGATGCTGCATGTCACGGTGGAGAACAAATTAATGATAATTATTTAACCTTTAATGTTAATTTTTAATTTAATAATAATTTTTTAGCTTTACCGTGGTGGAATATTGTTTTCATGTGGCAGAGTTTTTAAACAAAAGAGAGTGTAGTTTATATACACATCATCAAAAATAGTCGAGATGTGTTCCTTTAACCACATTGGATGATAACTCAGATAGAAAAAAATCACTTTCAATAGTTCGTCTTATATAACAGTAAAAAATAGAGATAATTTAGATGTATTTTTTATCCTTAGCTTTTAGTATTTTTCGATGACAAATAATAAACGCAAACTCACATCAATCATAAATAACAATTGATGCATTTCATCAAGAGAAGAGATTGAGCTTCAAAAAATAGTACATATTCAATAAACAAATATACAAATCCAATTGCATGTGCTCATATTGGATTTTTTATTTTCGACTTGATATCTGATACCTACATTGAAATCAAACTAAATGCTCTCGTATTTTTAACCCATTCACTCAATAAAAATTGAAGAAAGGAGAGAAAAGAAGGTACTAGATGAAATGGGTGATGGGACCATATTGAACCTAGGTTACCCATACCATTATTTTTCCTACTGAAAAATCTCCTCAACAGCTGTTCTCCAGTTGTAATCCAATTACCCAATCCCAACTAGTCATCTTTAGTCCTAATAAATCCAAAATCTATTCATCACAACTCTTTTTGCATTATCCATCCCTAATATTATGCACCATTTACTTATGTTGCATCCTATGTTTTATTCTTTAATGATTTCATCCTCTTTCTCTGGTAATTAGGGATTGACATGGTATGGTGTGGTAAGTTATTGAAAAAAATTGGTTCAGAAAATTTCAATTTTTGATTTTTTAAAATATTATATCATTATGATATTAAATTAATCCGATATGGTTTGGTATTTTAAAATTTAATTTTGATATTTTGTGGTATGGTTAATCGATTATTATAGTTTGGTCAACTTCAACTTACATTATTCATATAGTAAAGAATTACGACTTTTACTTTTCAAGAAATGTCTCAATTATATTATATTAATACCTTACACATGTAAAATTATTCAAAATAAAGTACAAACAATTCTCTTATCAATCACCCAAAAAGAACATTTAAATCATGATAGATTAGCCAAAATTTTCGCATCTATGCTTAGTTAGTATTTTACATATTTGCTAGTATTACATAGTTACATATATGTGAATTTTATATATAATTATATACTTCGGTATGGTACTTGATATATATATATATATATTT
>JAJONR010009648.1:0-33861 GCA_029582245.1 Solanum etuberosum
ACCTTTTCCTAAATCAATAACAATCCTTGTACTTATTGACAACACAGGAAGCTGGAATAAGATCAAAAAGCAACAAATCTCTCACAAGTCAGTAGTCACCCCCCCCCCCCCCAACTTGGTATTGATCAAAATATAGTCCACCCACCCAACTGCTGCACCTATGTATAATATAGCAGTTAAACTAAGTGTGACACTACTTTCTTATATCTCATAGATACTCATATCAATATTAAAATTTCATGTAACAGCTCTATTAGAATCCTTGTATGGCAGTGAACATAAAAACTAGAATAAGAACTCACTTGAACTTTGGAAGAATTTGAGCTTTTCTTTGTGAAACCGCTTTCCATTCCATAGTCCGCAAAAAAATTGGAGGACATTGGAGGGGATACATGGTTAAGAACACGTCCAGAACTCATCTCAGAGGATTGGACATTGTCTGTGTACTCGAAGCGAGATGTGAATGATGAGCCACCAGTTGGTGCATTACTTGCAGGGTTGGAGGAAGAAACTTGAACAGGCGGTTCTTCAGGCTTCTGGTCGTACAAACTTTCACTTGTCTGTAAAGATGCTCAATCAATTAATTTAAGTTCCAAATTTGTTAAATACCTTACTATAAACGCATGTATAAATATTCATTTCAAAATATGCAATTTATACCCTGCACCCATTTCTCTAGCTTGGAAGTCTAAGATGTACCTTTTTAGTAAGTTTACGAGCTCCAAGTCCACCTGGCTTGCCAGATTTCTTTGCAATTATAGGTTTCTTAATCGAAGTAGTAAAAACTGAGTGTGATGCTTTGGGTGAAGCAGAAACCTCTGGTGTTTCATCCTTAAATGATGAGGTTTCTTTTGGAGCTTCACTAGTCTTAATATTAGAAAATCCATTTGTAGTCTGCACAGCCTGAGAGGCAACAGGTGATGCTGGCAAACCTGCATCCTCTGCTTTACTTTTAGCAACTTCTTTTGAGAGTAATTGTTTATACAATTCGGCAGCCCTGGAGGTATACTTGGCTTCAATCTTGCCTCCATCCGTCCATCCGTGCTGCTTGAAAAAAACTTGAGCACGGTTATTTCCACCAAAGTACATCATCTTCAACTGATCTGGAGACCATGAATCTAAATTTGTCGACCTGCAAGAATCAATTCATTAGAAAATGGACAGAGTTATAAATGCCAAAATAACAGAGAGAAGGCAGAATATATTTGTTTGCAGCTGGCCATACCCACTCCCACCTCAAAACAATACTCCATCTGCTCCAATAAGTTCGACATTATTTCCTTATTAGTCTGTTCTAAAAAGCACATCTTAGAGCAGTACATTTCTATATTTGGTAACAATTGAATTTGGAACTTCCGATTTTACTCTTAAGGAGAAGCTTTTATAGCCACACAAATGGTATGGCATGTTTAAGACCATGAGTTTTATTTTACTCTTAAAGAGAAGTTTTTATAGCCACACAAATGTTATATGCATGTTTAAAATCGCGGGTTTTAAAAGTCTTCATTTCTTTCTTAAAACTTCATGCCTAGTCAAATTATACCAAACAAACTGGATGGAGAGAGTACAGAAGAAAAGGAGCTGGGGCCAGAGGCAGAAGATCACCCTCGGCCCGTAGTAGATATCTCAACCATGATTAAGGAAATGCAAAGCTATATTATGAACCCTCCCTAACACACTAACACTCTATCTTACACTCCCGTATCTTCCCCCTCCCCCCCCTTTTTTTTTCCAAGCAAGCCCATATAGACAGCAAAAACACCTCAAAGTTTAGCCTTCATGGCCTTCCATATTCTCCCATTGCCAATTGTTCTCATGATGAATCAAAGGTTAGGTTTAAGAAGGTACCTAGATTCATCATTAACCATGATGTTGTTGTCATCACTTTTTTGATAAGGTAAATAATATTGTCTATCGTTGTCCCTGCTTGACTAATACTTCTGATATGCTGGTTGTTAGAGCTAGGAAAAGGTCCAGACCGAGGTAAGGTGAGATGAGATTAGCAACAATGTGTTAGAAAAAAGGAGGCATGTCGCATTAGCCTGTTGTCACAACCAAGAAGTCCAACATGGCCAATTCAAACTTCCCTTTTCCATTTTTCCACGTCTTAGACCATCCAATTGGCAGTGTGATTTGAAAAGAATAGTAGTGACATTATAATGTGAAGAACTAGGCACTAGCCCATGGATAAAGAAAGGCTCCACACCCTCCTCAAAAGAAAGAAAATGGGGTTTTTCAATGAGGGAGAAGAAAATGTGTTAAGAAGAACAATAACCATATTACAGTTGCTCACACTTTTTCTGAGGTTCCGTTAACCATGATAGGCAGGAAACTGAAACTAAAGTTAACACAGGAAGAGTCTTAACTCACTCCTTTCTATTCTAAGGAACTAGAAATTCTCTAGGGCGAATGGAGCACGGTTCGGAACTCGATGGATTGTCGGTGTGCCCTTTGCTTTTCTCCACTTACATTCCAAGCATTTGTCTGCGACTTGATTCAAATCCGTGACATCTGCCTAATCCACACATCGTGCATTGTCGTGACGTGCTCTTACCACTGAACCAAAGCCCTGGGCAAATACAGGAAGTTTCTTGAGGTGGTCATACCAATAGTTTGGCAAAATCAAGAAGCACTAACTTTGGAGCTGTTGTAGCATAATGTAGAATCAAGATGACAACCCAACTTTCCGAGATACCAACTTATTTTTCTTTTTGAGAAAGCTAAGGTACTTTATTGTTAAAAGCACTAAGATAATGCACAAAAATACAAGGATATGTAGAGAAAACACAGCATCCCTTAGCTATGCAGGAAGCCCAAATAGTCTGACACTTCATCCATGTCGTATGTAACATCAGTAATACAAAAGCTGAAAACTAAGCATCTTAGTTGCTGAACTGTCTTTCATCCATCTTCAAACCATCTATTGTTTCCCTCTTTTTAAATACAACAGATTATGCAAATAGGAATAGACAGACACAGTGACCAACTGATAATCTGAACAACTGGCAATTTCTAGCTCCACAAAGCTTGCTTTATGTTTCCTGGTACGACTCAACAGAATTGGAACAAGATAGGCAACACAGCTGCCAGTCTACTGAGATCCCCAACCTTTTGGATAGCACTATCTAGAAGTCTCACATTCTTACCCCTTGTATAGACTATAGTCATAATTGAAGAAACTCCATTCACTGTAACTCTCAATACTACTTCCAACACATTGCAACTTCCGTTTGAAGATACATTGTGTTGTTTTGTTCTTCCAGCAATGTTCGCTCAGCACTTCCTAAAACATTATTATCCTCACAGGTAAAAATATTCCCTGCAACTCATCCAGCACTGGAGATACTGGTTTTTAGTAGGTATCTACCATCGGGCCTGTCTTTAATCCAACTATCAATAAATTTTAGGTGTTGACTATACTATTATGTTGGCCTAATATAACATGGATCTTTCATTTGACATGACGGATCATGTCAAGAAAGTGTATATGGTGGTGATGCACTGAGCAGATTAAAATATACACCTACAAGTGCAAATACTTGGGCACACCACACCTAGCAAAATCCATGTAACATAAATATTGGGAGATTAATCCAATTCATCTTCCTCTACTTTAATATCCATCAAAGCTTGGATTGTCAGTTTGCTTGATAGGAAAGCCAGCTAACAAGGTATTCGTGCATATGAAAATAATCCATTTGGATAGAATGTTAAATCAACCATATATTTGAAGCCCCAAAGCCAAACCATCTATGGTCTTTAGTGAGTAAATAAGGATACAAACTAATACTATCAGGTCCCTTTAATTGTTCCATCTTCCACGTAAAAAGTAGCTCTCGACTACAAATATCAGATGTTGCAGCAAAATCTGTTCCTTTTTCCTCCTACAACATGATAATGTATCTGAATCATAACCAATCTGCAGAACCATTCCCTTGACACCTAATGATAAGAGAATGGACTTCACTATGTGTAGACTTCCTGATATTATCTCTTTAAGTGCTCCTTACACAAAATCTAAACAAAAATGGTGTCCTCAACTCGATCTATACTAATTTGTCCAGCACACATTCATCCAAAGATGCAATCTTTTAATACATCCTCATCTTAATTTGCAACATTGAGCAATGAGAGGAAGCAACTGTTTATAAGGCAGAAATAATGGCTTCTAACCTGTTGATTCCAATAATTTCAACATTCCTAATCGTTTTTACACAGTATCTAATAAAACCTAAACCGCATACCTTACATAAAAATTCACTGGTAAAGTTACCATGTATAAACAAACAACATAGCTGAATCGAACGAAAAAAGACAATTTGATGGAATATTGATTTTTAACAATAAACAAATGCATAAAAGAAGAATAAAGTGATCAAACTTTAAAATGTACCTAACAAAACTGATGTGAACACCAAGGCTACGATGCGTTGCCGAACAATCAATACACAAGAAGATCCCATACGTAACCGACGCCCATGTAGGATTCTTCGCATTGCAATCAAAGCACATCTGATTATAAAAAAAAATCAAGCTAAATCGTTCATAAAACAAAGATCTACTCAACAGAAACACTAGATCTAAATCAGATCTCAAGTTCCTAAATCAATTCAAACAAAAATACAAGCAAAACAGACAAATTCAAATGAAAAACACAATTTTCAATCAAAAAAAAAAAACATCCGCAGATAATTAAAGATAGACAAAATATAGAAAATTCAATGTAAACCTTGTTCTCGGACTTGGCTTTGAGCTTCCGGAAAACGGCATTTTTGTCGGTGAAGCTGTCGGCGGCCATGGCTGTAGAGAGAGAGTGAAGTTCCGAGAGGAGGAGGAGGGAGAATGAATATATTTTAGAGAGAGAAGAAGCCTCCTCAGGGAACGAACATACACAAACAGAGAAGATACACAAAAGCACTGAACAAATATCGGTCACCGCTAACACCTTCTTTGGATGCTTTGTTGCCTATTAAGGAGTGAGTTATACTAATATTAAGTAATACTATTACGTTAGCAATAAATTATTTATGCATATAAATATAAGTTTTGAAATAATTTATGTATTCTTTCATACATACATACTAAAAGGTAAATGATCAATATTTGTATAAAATAATACGAAGTATATAAATTTTCTCGTAATTAATGTAACTTTTATCAATTAGAGTATCAAATAATTATATTGAGTGGTAGTTTAAAATTATTTATTATTTTTAGTAACAATGAAAATTCTCAATTTATGTAAACATAGATTTGATGGGTGATTATATCGTTATTTTATCTAATATGAGTTATTATAATAGTTTAATTGATTAGTTATTTCAATTTTTATTTTATAAATGAATATTAATCGTACCTAATGATTATTTTTGTTCCCTCTTATTTCTTCTTCTCGTAGCTTTAATTTTTAAAGAAACAAAAATAAAAATTATTGATCCAATATTCTTCTAATGTTAAGATAAAAAACGAAATAAGTTAGCTTTGAACCTTTTTTAAATTCTTTTGAAAATTTGGTATGCCATTTTCCCCTATAAATAAACCCTTTTTTCAAGGCAGAAATGGAGGGTTTTTGAGTGAAGTTGAAGGGGAAAAGCCATGGCATTTTCATCATTGCGTTCAACTTCTTCTTCTTGTGTGTTGAATAAACTCCGATTGTGCCAGCGCTCCATCTCTGCTAAGGCTTCTTCGTCTTCTTCTCCTTCTCCTTTTCCTTCTCCGAAGGACAAAGACAGAGAGAGATTGATGTTTGATTCAGAAAGGGAAACGGCGGACCTAACTTCAGGAATCAGCAGACCACTTTCTGATATACTGAAAGAGCTGAACAAGAAAGTTCCAGATTCACTCATCAAGTTTCGCCATGAACCTAATGGATTCTCCATCAAATACATACCATGGTGATCTCACTGCTCTGCCCCTCTCTTTTTTTCTCTGTCCCCTTTTGCACTTTTTTATTTTTATTTTCAAATGTTTTAAATAGAGATCTTCTCAGCAATTTTTGATATGTTTACTCGAGTTGAGTGTGTATCAGGAACAACCTCTCTGCATTGGATGTGTTGTTATTGTTGTTTTTGTGTTTACTCTTCTGCATTTGATTAGTTGTGCTTGAATTGCTTATAAAGATTATACCTTTGGGGGGGTTGTGGTTTTTGATTGATGACATAACTCACCTCCAACATGTGTTCTATCCTGTTTATATTCTGCATTTTAGAGTGAAGAGTGAAATACACACCTAAAGTATCCTAGTTTTTTGAGTTTTATACTTCAACTATCACGTGTGTGAGTTTACTACTTAAACTATTTATCAAAACACAACTCAACTATCGATTGCTTACTTTTCCTACTTGAGATATCAACATCGTTTAAGTAAGTGAAGTGAGCAATTGATAGTTGAGGTGTGTTTTTGATAA
This sequence comes from Solanum etuberosum, assembly GCA_029582245.1. Taxonomy (NCBI): domain Eukaryota; kingdom Viridiplantae; phylum Streptophyta; class Magnoliopsida; order Solanales; family Solanaceae; genus Solanum; species Solanum etuberosum. Next base: position 6,408 of record JAJONR010009648.1, read on the forward strand.
ATAGTTGGTGATAGTAAACTCATACACATGATAGTTCAGGTCTGAGACTCATAAACTCAGTTCTCACTTGAAAATCTTAGTTTGACTCTTGTTCCCACAATTGTTTGCCCTTGCAAGTGCAAGAAGTCCAAATACTTATCCATCTTATCTAAATTACAGCTATAGAACCCAAAGTACAGATTTTTATTGCATTTGTTTTTTACTCTACGAATCTATAGCTTCTTCCATCAAAGCATGCCTTGTTTCTTTTCAGCCATAAGGTCCACATTATGCAATTGGGAATGCTCCCCATATTGGCTATAAGCTCTTTTAACTTTCTGTGATTGCCGCACTTCCAACAAGCTTTGAATTTTCACTGGTAACACCAAAGATACGCCCATTATGCTAAAGAAAAGTTCCCAGCATTGTCTTGAGAATCTGCAATGCAAGAAAAGATCCTCCTCTGAATTGCAAAAATAGCATTTACTACACAAGGAAAAACCTCACCTTTGTAACTTGTGTTTGGCAAGCATCCCTAGTTGCTAGCCAAGCAAAAAACTTTCTTTCATAGGTGCTTTGTTTTTCAAATCATCTTCTAGGGACAATTAGGATTTCCCTGATTAAACCGTTGCAACAACATTTTTGTAACAGTTATTGACTGAAAATACTGTATGCCTACTGAACATGAATTCAGTTGTTGAAGAACTACTAAAGGTAGGTCGTTAATAAAGTTTGAGAATTCTCTGATGTTTCTAGCTTCTCCCATTTTTTTCTTCCATACACCTAATTATATTACAATCTCCTCCAACAGCCCATGGTAGTGAAACAATTCCACTGATAGCAGCAAGTTCTTTCCATAAGCACTTCCTTAGTTTCCTATCACAGGGGCCATAGACCCGACCCCTGTGAAAGCATATTGTAACCCACTGTTAATATCCTCCAGGAAGCAAATCATTATCCTTTGCAGACATCCCAAATGTACATATTTATTCTCAACTTTTTAAACTCAAAAATATCATCAACATACTATCATTTTATTGTATACAACCCTTTATACTTACTTTTGTACTCAACCACACAAGGAAAATGAACATTAAAATGATTTTCCAAAATAAATCATTGGGTATGTTGTTGTACATCGTCCTCCATAACAAATGCACCCAAAGTATCAACTTGGTGAGGTCAACTTCGTTGGTCAGTTGATTTGAAACATGTTTTTTCTTCTTTTTATATTGGTGCGGGCCTTCATCATTTCTTCACCCGACGTATTTACACTTTGCCGGAATAATGTGTTCTGCATTTCGTTTCTGTTGCTTTTTACAATATAAAAAAAATTGACTTATTTTTTATGATTTCTGAATCTTTGCAGGCATATTGTGAATAGGATTATGAATTTACATGCTCCGGGTATGTCAATGTTCTTTTTTATTTATTTTCCCTTTTTCTGCAAATGAAACTACTTTTACTTTAGTCAGCCAGTTGACAGTCAAATTTGTTGCCAATTAGAATGGTCTGGCGAAGTTCGAAGCATCACCTACTCATCTGATGGCAAGTCAGTTTCAGTTGTTTATCGTGTGACAATATATGGGACTGATGCAGAGGTATTGCTATCTTTGTTACTTATGCTTGACAGATTGTTTCTATTATTAAGATGTTAATTTGTGTAGTGATAACTGATAACTAGCCTGCTCTTGATATCATTACTGTAATATATTTCTAAGCAACCAAATACTGTTGTTCATTTTTAACTTGAGAAGACCTACCTAAAAAGCCACAGATAGACTCTTTAACAGACTTTAAAGCTATGTAATGTTCAATGATTCTCATAAAGTTTGTTTCCGCATTTAAGCACTTCATCCGGTGTAAATATTTATTCTTCAAGTTATTTAGCAGACAACTTTCCCTGGGTGTAAGGAAGAACATCTCTTAGTTGCCTATCGCTTACTATATTCGAAAAATGATGTAATGAATTAGTCAAGGTGAGCACAAGCTGACGCTTGTGATTCACTGTGTCGTCCCTTTGCTTTGAACAAGCTTGTAGCTGATTTCAAAATTGTGATTTTTTCCTTGAATTCCTTTTCTTCGTCTATTGGGCTATGGAGCCACTGCATGTAACAACACCGCATCTTACCTGTTGGAGAAAACCCATAAAATAGATGTGTACGCTTGTGCTTGTTACCTAGTTTTCTGGTTTGCTTGCGAAATTTTTACATTATCAAAACTCTGTTGATGATTTTTTATTTGTTTGCTCTGTTTTGACTTAGATATATCGAGAATCAACTGGCACTGCTTCAGTAGATGATCCAGGTTATGGGGATCCGGTGCAAAAGGCAGAAGGTATGGCATTTCGTCGAGCTTGTGCTCGTTTTGGGCTGGGACTTCATCTTTATCATGAGGACATGTCATAGACTGGGATAGGTCCAAATTTCTTTTTGGCATGAGCAAAGATCCCAATTGTGTGGTTAAAAAGCATTACTAACAAGGCAACTGTACTATGGAGTCTGGTTCATATTGTAAGATTGCTGTATTATCTTGATCTTCTTCATTTTGTAAGCCCAAAATTGTTCTTTCAATGTGGCAAGTTGGTATTTACTAGGAGTAGAAACTCCAAATGTATCTAAGCAAATATGTTACTAACTAATGAAAAGCAATGCCCCATTAGTATAATTTTATGTGTTATTAGTATGATTTAAATGGTGATCTCAAACTTTGGGCAGAGAAAGAGAAACTTGCTAACTTAGTTGCCCCCAAATAGCAGCTGTGTACTTTTATCACTAGCCCAATATATATTATGGCCCAATCCAACAAGGAGCTTAAGCTAGGAGAGAATTGGGCTTGCCATAAGTATCTTCAAGATAGCCAAATTAGCCCCAAAAGATTACTTGTAAGATGATATTGTAACAATTTTATTCTCAATTTATGTGGCACCGTGTGGTTAGGCATGGAGTTTAAGAAATAATAGAAGACTTTATATTGTTTTTCCAAGTTGTCCTTAATGTCACTTTAGTGCTTAATGTTAGTTGACGTTTCTTCACAATTAAGTGTTAAAGTGAGACTCAATAATGATAAAATGGGGGTGTTGTCATTGAATAGTTGCCTAATAAGGTAATGTGACATTTTTCTTGGATGGACTTAAAAAAGGATGACACATAAATGTATAGAGTATTATTGTTTGGTTAAAGATCGTAACAATTCAATACTCCAAAGTAGGGTGAAATAAATCTCACTTGATCTTGAACTTTTCTTTCTTTTTTCTTTCAAAAATGTCTTTTGTTGTTCATCAGACATACATTAGATTTGTCTCTTAGGAGCATTTATATGTAAGCTAGTGAAATATTATAAGAGTAGAATAGGGTTGAGAGTGGGGGTTCCGTGGTGAAATGGTCAAGAGATCGGGTTGGGGATGTTGGGTGGGTGGAGAAGAGATAATGAACTTTAAAGTTACTTCTGAAACTTATTTCCGCTATTTCCATAAGTTATTTTCCTCATTTTTTATGGAGTTTGACCAACCAAACAAGGAAAATTTTTAAAACTATACCAAACACACCCTTAAATCCAAAAATAGGTCATCAAGAGCTTGTTGGGCCAATGTGTATGCTAATTTTGGCCCATCTTAGTTGGCTCCACCAAATGGTAAAAACTATACTATTTAAGAAATAGTCAATTTAAGGCGAAAATAACATTTACACAAAAATATCTTTAAATTATATTTTAAAAAAATAAAAAAAATTGAAGTATTGTTATTTGGAGTAATATATATTGTCCAAAAAGGACCAAAAAATTTTATGCAATAATGGAGCATTGATATTCTAGGTCCTTAACATACCACGTTTGTTTTGTAAGGCTTGGCTTGTATTTAAAGAGAGTGACCTTTTGGAGAAATGTCTCTATATATGTGTATAATATATCCAAAAGTATGACATATATGTGTGTCAAAAAATTGCTAACTTCTAAAAATCTATCATTTTTTAAGTGAAACATGAAAGGCACCCATCATTCATCAATTTCATTTCACTCATCCTTTCTTAATTTACCCTGTTATAAGTAGTTTAATGTAGACCTTCATTTTTGTTTGCTTTTTCCGTGAAATCTTTTTCAGTAGAGCACATGATGTCGATAGCCTGGGTGTTTTGAAAGTGGCGGAGGTAAAAATATAAAAAAGATATGTTAATAGTGAGATTTGAACTGGGGCTCAACAACACTAAAAGAGCCTTAAGCACCCATCCAAGAGCCAATGGACCAATTAGATCATTTGTTTTTTAGTGTCAAACTACGAAAAATGACAAGTATCAATGCATATTTGATATTTAGATTATTTTATGCAGAAAAATTATTTAAAATATCTATTATGAAAGACCTTGATTAAGTTTTTATTGAAAGTACATATTAAAATTTTCAATCAATATAATAATAAATCAGAGAATATACTGAAACTTAGTATAATATTAACATGATTTATAATTTAAATATATTAAACAATATCAATAAAAATAAATTTGAAGATTATTCCACAAATTCAAGAACTATATATGTGTAATAATTCTGCTTGAGGAGCGAAAGAAAAATAGACGCTTTTTTGGGGGGATATAAAATGAGTTATATCTACGACGATATAGAATTCCAAAACTATACATACAAAAATATAACTTGATAATTGCAACAAGTATATGAAGCAATTGTATTTTTATTTTATCATTTAAATGTATGATTGAAATATTAATAAAAGGAAATGAGTTGTTATACGCAGTGGCAGAGCCAAAATTTTGATAATGAATGTCAAATTATAAAGAAACAAAATTGCATAGAAGTCAAGTAGTGTCAACATGTAATATATATATCAAGAAAATATTTATATCTGACTACACAGTGTAATTTTCTACAAAAGTGTGTCGGTCGACAGCCCTCAAGTGTGGCTCCGCCACTGGTTATACATAGTAACCTCACAAGATATTTGTGTCGAGATTCTATAGAGAGGGATATTTTTTTATATTTACGTTGCTTTGAAACTATAGAGATAAACTGGATAATTTCTAATAATGATATATAGTTATCAAATGTAAACGTTAATCACAATTATTATCATTTAATGAAGTTGATGAACGATATTTATAGTATTCACACAAGATACTTATTATATATCATATAATATTTTGTTTTTTTCTACATATAGTTTTATGTGTTTATATTTTAACAATTATATATAGCTACAACTAGACATCTAGCTATAAAAGACAATTAACAATGATTGCATGCTTTATTAAATTCACGAATAAACTAATTTATTTTATATATTTAATAAGAGTTAAAATCATGTCTCTTCTTTTATAAAAATAAAAACGATAGAAGAATACAACCAGTAAAGTCCTTCATATCTTCTTCTAAGAGAAATATAGAGTGCAATAATTGCTATATAATTATAATCTTATATTAGTGATTATAAATGAATGAGCTGCATAGCTATATCATGAGGTAATTTCTATCGATGTAATGAAAGTGAATGACCCATGATAAATGTTCTGAATAATCGATTCATTTATCAAATAGAGTCTCACGAAATCTTTCCTTTTTGTCTTCAATTACATCAGAACATGACTTGTAAAATTTATTATGACTGTCTCTTATTGGTTGTCCCTTAATTTCATTATCAAGAAGTGTATTCACAGCTTATTGTACTAATTTCTCGTGACACATTACTCATTCTTCTAAGATAGATCTACTTATTGTTAATAGATCGGTAAGAATATTACTCCGATAGATAACTTTTATATAGAGTTTATTAATATATTATTTACGATAAATAAAAAAAAGGACAAAAATAATGTGTCAAATCATAGTACGATATACGCACATGGTAAATTCAATATGATTACAATTCTGATTAGTCACTTATCTATCATCAGGATTTTTCATAAACCATGTGCCAATTTGCATATTTATTGGCCCACTATTGGATGTATGTGATCAGTTGGTCCCATACAAATAAAAAATTGTGGACATTATTTATTTATTTTTTAAAAAAAAAAGTTTTTTGGGACTATAATGTTTTTAGGTATATCATTTATTTATTTTTAAATATTTTCCATCTAATCGTAATAATTTGTAATTGTCATTAGTGTACATTGAGTGCATAACAAGTACATAATCAGTGTATGCATCAATTATAATAGATAATATAGTGATTATATATTGATCAATGATCATTTACTGTATACTTGCTAAAATTTATACAAATAAAAATAAAACTAAAATGGAGGAAGTAGTATTTATTTATTTCTCAATTCTTAGAAAATAAAAAATAAATAATATTGGGGTGGCAAAATCAAACTCATTTCGTCTAACTCGCTCAAATCGTTTAAGTTTGGATGGATTATTGACCCGCTCATTCATTAGTTCAACCCTTTTCAATTCAACCCATTAAAAATTGGGTTGATATGTAAAAATTTGCTCCTGGGAAATCTTGTCAAAATATTTTTAAAAAAAACTTATTTTTCAATTTGATATGTTATATATAGCCATAGTAAAGAAAAAAATAATTTAATTAGGTACTAAAATAATTTAAAAGAACAATTAAACAATTAAGTTTGATAAAAATTGGGTTGGATTGAGTCTTGACTCGTTATATAACTCATTACCTAACACATTTTGACTCAACCCTTTTTAACCCAAGCAAATTTGGATTGGGTTGGGTTGAATCTTAATCTGATTGTTGTCTTAATCAATTATGACCCGCACCTAGAGGGAAAAAGAAGAAGAAGACATTTCTCTTCTCTCTCTTTTATTTAATATATAATACTAATATTCATATGATTTTTCATTCGATATCCAACATTTATTTTGAGGCGCGACTAACTAATTAAATTTAGGATTAAAAAAAGTATTATACAATGTATTTTTATTTTCATACTCAAATCGAGACCTTTAATTTAAAATGGAGGATTACTTGTAGTTTTCAACTTATATGTCATTAATGTATCCTAGAATGACTTGTAGTTTTCTCCGACTAGAATAACGTTAGCAAAGTTGACAAGTTGATATAATTGGTCTAATGTTGAATACTACATTTACTAGTAAATACATAATCAAATGTATTTATTAGACATATTTTTCACCTCATATTTTATCAATTATTTGAAAAATGCATGAGATTGTACGATTTAATGAGTTAGGTTAATGTGTATACATATTTATTTTTTTAAAATGACATATTTTAATTAATTACTAATCTACATAATGGATACTTGAAAAAACTCTAAAAAAAAATTGTAACGGTGCGTATGATATGGAGAATGTTTTTAAATTTTCAATATGTTTAGTTGATCAAAGTATTTAGAAAAACATTTTTCTGAAGAAAAAAATCAGTTATTTAAAAGAAAAAAGACTTTATTAGTGAAAGTAAATAAATAATAATAATATTTGCTTAAATTATTATGAGATAGATTACTTAAATAAACAGAACTGATCGATGTACACTCCTAAATAAGAGAAAACTATTATGTGGGGGGTGGGGGGGGGGGATACATGAATACTAATAGAGCAAAGGAAGATGCTAAAACAGTGGGTACTATATGTTGTATGATTGAATATGTGGTATATATTATTTTAGGTATACATCTAAAGTTTGTGAAAATATTAGGATAATCTATCTTATTCTTTTCTTGTTCGGGGCCCTTATTTTCTCGAATAGCATGGTCTAACCTAGAACATTATATTCGTGAGCACGAGCGTACTCTTATTAAATTCGCCGTAAAAATTCAATGGATTAGATTTAGGTGATAAGTATAGGTTAGATAAAATGTGCCTTTGGATGAGAACTAGGCTCAATAGTGATCAAGAGATCAATTATTTAGTATTTGTGTCATCAAGGGATCTAGGCTCAATAGTGATCAAGAGATCAATTATTTAGTATTTGTGTCATCAAGGGATCTGATAGAATGATTCTGATCATTTCACCCTTAGTAAGAACTTTCTATTTTTGATTTTGAGATTGGAGAACCTTTTGATAAGAAGTGCTTAATAATTAATCACGATAGGAAGTTTCGAACATCGAATAGTTAAAGAGAATAAATTGAAATTTCTCTTTCTCTAAAAATAATATGTACTCTTTGTTTTTTCATTTGGGGTCCAATACTTATTTTAGGTAGGATGTGCGAATAAAGTCTCATATTGATATCCAAAAGATAGAAAAATTGTAGGGTGATCAGTTTGAACAAAATCGGACATGGAAAGAAGAAAAGGGTGAGGCATTTTTGAGCAAATCCTCCGGGCAGTTTGGTCAAAAGCGAATGATATCACACCATGCTAAGAGTATTTTTGAGTTGTTTTAGTCTAACAATTTATTTCAAAGCTAATGATTCGACAAAAAGAATAGGGAGTACTGATTTAGTGCCTTTACCCATTTATGAGTCAGTTTTCTACCGTTACTCATAGTTCTGAAGACACATATACAAAAAAGAAAGTCAGTGTGTCTTGGTGGCCATAGCACATAATACCCGATTGATGTGGGTGGCACCTAGATAATCTCCAAATTAGCCCATCAATAATGATGGATTATGTGGAACTTAGTTCGATGGAAAAATATTTGGATGTGTGAACAAAGTCCTATACTAATAGCTGAAAAGACAAAGAAGCTACATATAAAGTATAATGATACTTTAAATGGTGTGAAACCTTTTGAAAAAATCATCCGACTTGTACCAAAGCGTCCAACACCTGAAACCCGACTAACTTAGATTCACATCGAGAAGTCTCATTTTTAAATGAGATAAAATGTTCTCTACTAAAAAAAATTACATTCCCATATTCAAATATATGATCTCTAATTAAAAATATAAAGTATTTATCAATCTACCATATAACCTACCTTTTAGTTGTAAATTTGAACATGCACCATTAACTCAAGCCATTTTGCTGACAATTCTTTTTAAACTATATCCTAAGATAACCATAAGATTCTCTTACGTTTAAGTCATAATTCATATTATCGAAGGATGTAGTAAAATGATTAAAATATCTTTTATTTTTATTGAAAGTCTTGATTTCGAATTCTAAGCTAGAATGAATGATTAACTTTTTGATAGGGAACATTTGATCATCCCTTATGGCTTACTCATACTGTGTGAATTTAAATAAGTTAAGACTAGTAAAATTTGAAAATCGAACCATTAAACTATCATATATTTCTAGATTAGGATTACTATGATTACTATACTCGAGATATAATTACATAAGTACCAAACAAATACCATCTCAATTCATCCTGTCTAAAATGTTTGTTTTATTTATTTATTTATTTGTGTCTTTGTCCATTATTATATACCCTACACATTGATGTTTTTTCTTCTAATAAGTTTGAAAGTGTCATGACTCTAGGTAGAACCCACTCAAAATAATTATTATTATTTCTCCTCCTGTTCAAGTATTTAATTATAATTATAACTTATTTTCTACTGGGGAAATTAATTAATTGTATATTAAATATAAACCAAAATTTTGACTGAATTTACATGTGTATGAATTAATTTTTAATTAGTTAGTTTTCTAGATGAGATCAACAATAAAGTTAATAGGGCAAAATGGTCAAATTTTCTGTCGGACTATGCGAAATGGAATAAATTTACGTATCTTTTGTTAATAGTTCGAGTCAAAAATATTGTTGTTGTTAGTTGTTACTAAAACGGACTAATTTATGTTCTTATTTTCAAACAACGGAAGCTAATTAGCATGGTGATGACACAATGTACATGTCTCGCAATTAAAAATTAATTTTTAAATTTAAGGGTAAATTTGAACCTTTCACATAGTTTAGAAATATTATACTCAAGATAATTACATAAGTACTAAACAAATACCATCTCAATTCATCCAGTCTAATTAGATCTGGAATGTGATATGATTTCGGACAATAAACTAAATATGGACAGTTCCAATAATTTCACTCTTGAACAAAAGTTTATTTTTATTTTATTTTATCTATTTCTAGTCTGAAGTAGAAAAAGATACATATTGTATATATTTTTTTAAATTAGAAGAGGAATTTGAAAAAAGAGATAAAAATATAAGTCCCAAAACCATACTTTACCGTTAACAAAAATATCATATAAATTAGGCTCAATGATAATCATAAGATCAATTTTGTTGTTCTATCATTACCTTATCATTTCCATTTTAATATTATTGTTGTTTCTTTTAATTTAGTTATCTTTCCTGATTTGTTATTGATATTTTATTTTCTTCAATAGTTTCATCATATTTATATATTTCGTTTCTTTTGTATTTTCAAATGTATTTTGAAAAACATCTTTTTCAACGAAAGTCTATTGAAAATAACCTTTTTGTCTTTCAAAAATAGAAATAAAATTCACATACAGCCCACCCCTAGCTCTTCACTTTTGAGGAATCACTCTGAGTTTGTTATTGATATCGATGGATGCTAGTGGCTAGGTTGGTTAATGTCAAACATGTGAAAGTCTAAAAATGAGACGAATTAGGGATTCATAATAACTTCATTGACTAACTAATCATTGAGTAAGAAAGACGTTTTGTGCAGTATTTCAGATCGAAAATCTCTAACAGTGTGTCATTAAGATATATAGATTAGGCCAACCTCAAAATTAGATGTGGTCACATTTTCGACTCCACAAGTCTTGTTGTCCGCAATGACTTCATTGACTAACAACTCAGTGAGTAAGAAAGACATTTTGTGCGATATTCCAGATAAAAATTTCTAGAAGTGTGTCGCACTAAGATAGATTAGGCCAACCTCAGAATTAGATGTGGTCACATTTTCGACACTACTAGTCTTGATGTCCGCGATGACTTCATTGACTAACTAATCATTGAGTAAGAAAGACGTTTTGTGCAGTATTTCAAGTCGAAAAACTCTAAAAGCGCGTCATTAAGTTAGATTAGGCCAACCTCAAAATTAGATGTGTCACATTTTCAACATCAGTAGTTTTGTTGTCCGTTGATTAATTACCCTCCTTTGAAGGTGAAACCCATTCAAAGATAAATTATGGTATTCGAGATCATACGAAAGAAAAGGCGTGATTTCAAAGTTTATTATTATTTGACTTAACAAACATTTTTTAAAGGCCAAATGAAGGGGTTCCAAACAAAAAATATTACTACTAGTAGATATTCTAATACTAGCTAGAGTCCTAGGGATCCCATATTTATCCATTTACATAAGTTGACTACAAAATTATATGCTCAAATTTGTAATCTAGGTACTGTGTTGTATGATAGGGGGTTCTCTATATCATTTATTAGGTCAATTAAGTTTGTGAGAATAGTGCTACTTGTTATTCCTATTAAAAGAGCTGTAAATTTTTTCAATGATTTAGGTTTAATTGATTAACTAGAATAGGTAGATAAAGGTACACTAGGTTTAGGATAAGTCTCAATTATTATAGAATCAACTATATTTGGTATGTATTATGTTGATTTTCTAGCATTGAAAGATAAATCTCTATTAGTCAAAATATTTTTTCTTGTAGGGATAAATTAATTAGAAGTGAAAAAGAGTAGCATGAGTAAACCTTTTCACATTCAAATATTAATTAAACCTTAGAAGGATTCAAATGTTATGGGTTGATTTGCACAAATATATAGAATCTTATGGATGGTGTCATTATATAAAATTTGACATTGTTAAGAAAAACAATGCAAAAATAATCGTTTGACCAACGTGGGAATCTTTTAGCATTTGTGACTGCAATTCTAGCGATTCTGTTGGGAAAGGCAAGGCACTAACAAGAATGCCCGACAGGATAACAGCGGAATAATACCCAAGTCTAATTTTTCCTTTCAATTTGAACCAAGAGAAGACAAACCAAATCAAGCAATACGAAGAATGGACAGCAAGTATATCAACCAAACAAAAACAACAAGATAAGAATAAGTCAATCACACAAGACACAACGATTTACGTGGAAAACCTTTCGATGTGAAGAGTTAAAAACCACAGGACCAAAAGCTCCACTATAAACACCAAGAGTTACAAAATTGTTCTCCAAAATTGGCCACAAAACAAGCGCCAAACAACGAGCAACAACAAAACAAGATTGCACCAAAACTAGAGAATTAAAGGAGAGATTTCACCCAAAAATGAGCTACTGTTCACACCCCAAAATCAGAAGCTATAGACCTCCAAATCCGATCTCCACCATTGAATTACAAGAACCAGATTCTGAGAACTCCTAGTTCAAATTTGAGCAACGATACAACGGTTAACGAAGCGGAAAACTCTGTCTGAAGAGGACTGCCTGAGCAGAAAATTTCCTGAAGCAAAACGGGATTTTTCTCTCTTTCTCTCAATCTCTAAAACAGATTTCTCTTGATTTTTCTCTCTTGTGTTTCTGAAAATAAGACCTAAATAAGTTTTATATATGCCATATAATATTAGGCTTATGGGCTAAAGTGGACTGGTCCTAATAAGACTTTTATTTATCCAAATAGGAAGGGAAAAAAAATGCTAAACCCAACAAATTCAACATAATTTTCGTTAGGATTTAACTTAAAATCATGACAATCATCATAACTTATTGTGTGAAAATTTCAGGTAAATATTTAATGTTAGTGAAAATATCCGACAAATTAGACTCAATGGTAAACATATGATCAATAATATATTGAGTATTTCTTCCACCAAGGAATATGGTGGATGATTATGGTCCTTTCATCCTTAATAGAAGAGGCTTAACTTTGGACCTTGAGAATGCATAACCTTTTGATAAGAGTTTATTGATTTGCTCACCTTAACGAGCCTATCGAGAGTGAATTCAGATCGATTAGGTGAGAAAGTTTTAAATATTGAACGATTAAAAAGAAAAAGTCACATTTTACGCAATATCTAAATAGAGTGTTTTCCAAAGGCTAAAAACAAGACGAGTTAGAGATCCAAAATGACTTCATTGACTAACTAATTATTGCTCAGTATTTCAGGTCGATTAACTCTAGAAGCGTACTGTCATTAAGTTAGATTAGGCCAACCTCAGAATTAGATATGGTCACATTTTCTACACCACCAGCCTTGTTTGTCCACTAATCAATTACTCTTCTGGTGAAACTCATTCAAAGTTAAATTTATGGTATTCAAAATCAGACGCCGAAAGAAAAGGTGTAATTTCAAAGTTTATTATTATTTGACTTAACGGACAATTATTTAAGTCCAAATGAAGGGGGGCCAAACCAAAATTAAATGACTAACTTGAACCCTACATCATTACTATTTACTACTAACAAGATTTCTGTTATACTCTAATTACTAGGTAGAGTCCTAGGGATCCCATGTTTGTACATAATCATAAGTTGGCAACAAAAAATTATGCCCAAATTTTTAGTGCATTTTGTTGTATGAGCAGTGAAAAATTCAATGAGTTAGGTTTAATTAATTAGCTAGAATAGGTGTACAAGGTTTAGGAAAAGGCTAAAGTATGATGGGATCAACTATATATATTTGGTACATATATGTTGATTTTCTTACATAGGGGACCTCTAGCATTGAAAGAAAATTTGTATTAGTCAAATAATTTTTCTTATAGGGGTAAATTAATTAGGATTCAAAAAAGAGTAGCATATTAATTAAGATTTAGAACTTAGATGGATATATTCAAATGTTATTATGGGTTGATTTGCACATGTAGAATCTTTTGGTGTCATTATACAAAATTGTACATTGGTAAGAAAAACAATGCGAAAGTAATCGTATCTCTGAAAACGTAAGTAAAATTCTTGTAAGCCGCTTGAATATTAATCACAAGACTTGCCTTATTAATGAATTATGAAGATTCTCAGGATTTTGACCACAAATTCTAACGCATAGCCAATCTTTTCAGTGTTTGTAGCTAAAATTATTCTAATGATTCGAGAAAATTTAACTAGAAATCATGACAATTATTATAAGTATAGAAACTTCAACAACTTATTTTTGCTTCAAAATGGATCCAAATGACTTCAAATTTTTAATCCTCCTCCTTGGTGATAAGAAATTTACATGTTGCTTGGCCTAAATAAAACAAGAAATAATTAGATTCAAAGGTGAAATTAATAACGTCAAAAATATAGAAGAAATTATCTACTACCAACATTTAGGCGCAGTACAATATTGCTATGATTTCTTTCTATTTTTCTAATCGTTCGGTGTTCGATATTGTTATTAGGGTTCATCTAAATCCGCTATTTTCATTAGGGTTCACTTAATTAAATCCATATTTGCACTCGAAAGTCTCAAATTGAGGAATAACACGTTTGTTAATAAAAGTAATTTCATACTATTCATAATTCAAAAATAAAAAAGTATTTACCTCTCCGATTTCTTTGAATTAAGTTAGCTCCAGCTAGCTACTTCATGTGACCACACTCCTAAACTTGCCCAGTCCTAGGAAGTGCTAATTTTGTGGTCTATTGCTAATTGATTTTTAGATGTTATGCTATATTTCATTATTGAATTTCACAAATATAATTATAATCCTAATAATAAGATTTTATTATCGACAATATTATGTTGCTTGTCTGAATGGTTATCTATTATTGTATTGTATTTGTCGTTAGTTTGACTATAATATTTGTTTCGATTGATATTTAAATTTTATTGTATTGTATCATTTGATAATGATAGAAAGTCTCATTTTTGTGTAATGATCAATTTTGTGTGATCGCATGGTATCTTTTTTTTTTCTTCTCATTGTTTTTACTTATTATTTAATAATCTTATTTTATCATTTACCCTACCTTTTTTTTATAATAGCTCTACACCTTACATTTCTTATTGATTTACCCTTCAAATTGTTGATGCTTGATGTTATGCAATAATGAAAAATTGTAGTACAATTTATCCAAATATTATATACTTATATTCATCAAAATAATATAATATAGTATGCTACCTACGTTATAAAATAATATGTGATAACCATCAAAACCGATTAATTAGCGTTACACAATTAATTGAACATGTAAAATTATTTACTCTTAAGTTATCATAACAATTATGATTGGGAAAAGGTTGGCGTGACTTTAAATTACAACATTTTTGGCTAAAACAAGCCAAATTTTTTCACAATTATTGTGCTTTCATCCATAAATCAATTATTTGTGCAAATAATATAAATAAATATAAACAAATAATTATTTTTGGGACCATCATTTAAATCATATCTGTATTATATAAAATTTGCAAAAATAATCATTTAGAACCCAACCTCAGGAATCCACAATCGAAAATATAATAATCCGCATCTGAAGTTTAGCAACAAAAATTTAATATTTTTATGTAAAGTTTGTCTTGTCAATATAAAATATAAAAATCTGCATCAAACAATCACTACCGTAACATATTACGATAGTCAAAGTGCAAGAAATAGTAAATAGTAGTAAATAATAATAGAAATGAAATATCAAGATATTCCCAGGATAATATTTCGACCACCAGTATTAAAAATCAAACGAGATAACACTTAACTACCTAAACTAACCATTTACCCTAATCCGTGTTCTCCACACTTCTTCACATTTATAACAATGATAATTTTAATATTGAAAACTGGAAGCTATTAAAAGAGGTTACTTTTGCGAAATCTGTGGCTAAATGCCTAACTTTTGCTGATATTGACGTAAATTTTGGCCTTTTTCGTAAGAAACGGACTTTTGTGGCCCACACCTTTCACTTTCACGATTTTGCTTTAAGCCCAATATACTTTTTGGCCCACCACGTAAGAACCGGACCATGACACTCCGTTTAGATGGTTGTTACGTATTATTTCATAAGATATCGTATTGTATTGGATTGTGTTGTATTGTTTGTATCGTACTATATTGTTTTAATAGATATAAAAGTTTTGATAAATTGTACCGTTCTCCGTCATTACATAGACATATCAACAATTTAAATGATAAACCTACAAGAACAGTAGAGTTTAGAATAGAGGTACTGTAAAAAGGTAGGTAAAGGATAAAATAGACTTATTTAAATAGAAAGTAAAAAGATAAAATGAAAAAAAATATATCAAGTTATCGATCGTTACACGAATGAAACTTACTACCGTTTCCTTTACTTTGATTATCTTCTATACTTATATTATTAGTACTTTCTCTTTGTTTAATATTTTCACCATTAACTTTTTACTCTTCCATTTATTTCAAACAACTTTCTTGGTAATCTTTGACTAGTCATGTAATAGTTATAATATCATTTTGAAAAAATTATTGATATTGATATTATAATCTTTGATTTATCTCATGGAAATAGAGATAAAATCTGTAAACATGCTATCTTCTCATGTCTTATGTTATTATTATTGTTGGATAAAAGCAATCTAGATATTATAACTATTGGATGACTAGTCCATAAATCAAATGATCCTATTAATAATTATACTTCTTATATTTGTGCTAAACTTAATCTAAAATTGCTTAAATTTGAACACCAATTATCACAATTTCTCTCCTTGTTGACTAATAATTTAGTTATTATATTATTAGCAGTTTATAAAGTTGGTAATATTGCTTAAATTGCATTAGTATCTTATTTCAATTCAAGCATGGTTGGATTCACACAAATACTACAACTAAAAAAATATATCAGTCAAAATAGTTTTTGTATAAAATATTTTCTTTAATGCCCTTTTCTTGATTTTGTCCTTCTCTTCGAATTAATAAAAAAAATTGACCAGAAAAGAAACTAAAAATACACAAACAAACAGAGATTATGACAATTATTATTCAATAATTAATTATAATTGTCTGGCATTGTAATGGTGGTTCACATGTCAAGTTGCATTTATATTATTTTTTATTAAAATAAAAATAAAAAATCAATGTTATTTTCACGTTCGGCATCCACCAAAACATGCTATTAATAATTTAATATGTCTAAAACATATCTACAAATTATATTATATTAGTATAATATACTTTATGATATCTTGAACAAAGACAATTACAAGTAGGACCCAATCAAAATGATTCCACAACGTGACGCCAACGCGTACCAATAAGATTTTCCTTTATTACAACAATGATAATAACGAACTCAACGTAATTTCATAAGTAGATTTTGAAGATAACTTGTATTATAATGGAATGATTGAAAAAATTTCACCCTCAACAAGAGGTTTCGATCAAGTTTTAGCCCTGAAAATAAAAAAGAGTTATGTTGAAAGTGCAACCTTCAGAAATAGGCCCCACAGTGTGTAAAATCAGATTAGTCTGATTTCAATATGAGTATCAAAATATCGAGCGAAAAAAAGTAAATAAATTCTGAGGAAGGTGATATGTAACAATCTGGTGGTCCAGCAGCCTCGGCTCGCCTTGCGCTACTTTCAGAAAAAATAAAATAAAAATAGAAAGTAATAGAAAGTCGAATTCCTGAGCCTGTGGTCTCACCCTTACATGCATTGTATATGTAGAAAGTGTTTTCGAAGGATAAGATTTTTTTGTTTTTACTATTAACATATTTTAACAAGTTACTATAAAAATCATTTACTCAAAATTTACATTACGATATTGTACTAATATGATTTACAATTATTGTAGGTACCTTAATTACTTTGATTGTGCATGCAAAATAAATACCCATTGACAATGTATAAAAGATTAAACTCTTTTCTTTTAAAAAAAAAAAAAGCCTTTAATTACAAGGGATTCACCAACAACAAAAAAGTCCAGATTTGTGATGAATATGTCTATCACAAAAAAATAAAATTGAGAGGAATATTATGATAGATATTATAAAGAAATTTTTTAATATGGACAAAAATTGTGATGGACTGATAATTTTAGGATTATTTTACTTTTTTCATTAGGAATTTTTGGAGCCTCACATTATAGAACGAATGATTTGTTTTCAAATTAGTTTCAAAGAATGGCTGAAAATAGTCTCTAAAAAAAGCATCTTCATTTGATGGCTTGGCTTTCTCAAATAATCAATTCAAATTTCAAGTCGATTAGATCAATTTATTTTAATTTTTAAAAAATAAAATCAAGATCAAGATATATATTTATCATTATAATAAATTATCCTACGTTATATATGTGAAAAACTTACTAAGTAAATTGAAAGAACTAAGCTCAAAGTGACAAAGTGTTTAACTATTGGAGTATTTTTACTTAAGTAAGGTTTAAGATAAAATAATTTGGTTAGATACTAATATTTTCTATTTTGGGCGGCTATTTGAGAGCACGGTCACTTTTTTATTTTAACTATAAAAAAATTATTATATTGGATAATGTATTGATTAGACGCACGTTATGAATTTGAAATTTCATTTTAGACATGAACCTGATATTTAACTGGACACCAACACAAGCATGGGTAGAATTCTGCACGAACAAGTGATATTTAAGTCATGGGTTCAGAGTTTAAAAATAATCAAATAGTTAAAAATGTGATACTTCAGGGGATAAGGATAGAAGAGAGTTTGAATTTTGCGTGAACTATAATCTAGTATTTAAGTAGAAAATAATAGAGCGATAAATTCATTATTTATTGAGTTTCAAATCATTAAGAGTGCAATACATGATATACTAATTAGATGTACATACACATTCGAATCCTATCGTGGACAATATCTAATTTGATATTTAAGTAAACAAGAGTAGATAAGGAGCTAAGTTCATATTCAGCTGCAAACAAAAAAATCTCTAATTTTGAATAAAGGTAAAATTCATGTATATTCTATCCTTCCAAGTCTAATTTTATGAGATTACATTAAATATAAGGGATTGCTAAATATAATTGTTGTTATAATAATATAATATCTAATCAACATTTCATTTATTTTCTTTCCATAGATGAATTATTCCTTCAGAGCATAAAGCCTACATGTAGGAGATATGCTAATTTAATATTACCTGGAAATTAGTTAACTTGTTTCTCTTTCTAAGTTGAAACATTGAACTATTAGATATTAATATTAGCACTTTAACAAATATGGTTATAATTTTTTTTTTCTTCTTTTACAATATTTTCCAAATGCAACTCCTTGAACATTCATTGAAAATCTTCTTCTTTAACAATATTTTCCAAGTTCAATAACTCGTCTTCAACTCATCGAAGATATTTAATATTACTTATTCTTTTTGAAGTAATTGAATTTACTTCTAATACTATCTTCTTCTTCTTTTTCTTTCTTTGAGTAAGGGGATAGGGGATGATTGCAAGGTAGGAATCGAATCTTCACCAACAAAATAAAAGGTTAGATAGTCAATCAGCTAAATTGCTAAGATTTCTCAATACTCAAATACTTCTCATTTAGATATCGACTTCTTCCGTTTACTTCGGAACTAAATCAATTTACATCAATTTAATATTTAAACTTTAAATGTTTGAAAAATATATAAAAAAATAAAATAAATTACAATCCTTATCATATTAATATGATAGAATAAAATACATCTTAAAATATTGATAAAATCCTTGCCGTTTGACTCTCAAGAACTGAGTTATATGTCCAGTCAAACATTTTCACCGTAAAAAAATTATATATAGAAAAAGGAAGATCTTCTACCTATGTAAGTACGACTCTCTAGTAGTGTTAGGTAAGTAAAAAATTTTAGTATAAAGTCCTAGGTAGAAAAAAAAAAGTAGTACTAGTATTTGCGCCGGCTTTCCTTATCCTACGTATAATTTTCCCCATTAAAATCGCCCACCTTAATTATTTTTTCTGATCATTCGGTGTTACGTGTTCATATTAAAGTTTGATGCTTCCTAATATAACCGATTGCTCTTCAAAACATTTGATTAAAAATGAATGAATACTTACCGCTCCGCTCCCGTTAATTAACCCTTTCTTGGAACCCTCTTCTCTTTGTCCACTCACTTTCCTCACTAATTTTCAGCTCACAATATTTTTATTTTTTTTATATATATATTATATATCCACAAAAATCTCAACTCTCATTTCTCACCTAACAAACAAAATCTCTCATCTTTTTCTTTAGTAAAATCTTCAATTCTTCAATTTTATTGAATGACGGACTATAGATTATGGAGTAATAGTAATACTACTAATACATCTGATGATAATACGATGATGGATGCTTTTTTATCTTCCGATCCATCCTCTTTTTGGCCTGGAACTACTGCTTCCACTCCCAATCGAACCTCCATTTCTCCGACTCCGGTCGGAGGAGGAGACCTATTAAAGACGATGCCGTTTTTCAACCAAGAATCACTACAACAAAGGCTTCAGGCTTTAATTGACGGTGCTAGTGAATCATGGGCATATGCTATTTTCTGGCAATCGTCGTCGACGTCAGTGGTTGATTTTGCGAGCCCGTCTATGTTGGGTTGGGGAGATGGGTATTATAAAGGGGAAGAAGATAAGAACAAGCGGAGAGCGTCGTCTAGTTCAGCTAATTTTGTTGCTGAGCAAGAGCATCGAAAGAAGGTGCTTCGGGAGCTGAATTCATTAATTTCCGGTGTACAGGCTTCCGCCGGAAATGGAGCTGATGATGCGGTGGATGAGGAAGTGACGGATACTGAATGGTTCTTTCTGATTTCAATGACCCAATCGTTTGTTAATGGAAACGGGCTTCCGGGCTTGGCGATGTACAGTTCAAGCCCGATTTGGGTTACTGGAACAGATAAATTAGGTGCTTCTCAATGTGAACGGGCCAGGCAAGCCCAAGGTTTCGGGCTTCAGACTATTGTATGTATTCCTTCAGCTAACGGTGTAGTCGAGCTTGGTTCGACTGAGCTGATATTCCAAAGCTCGGATTTGATGAACAAGGTTAAATATTTGTTTAACTTTAATATTGATATGGGCTCTGTTACGGGCTCAGGTTCGGGCTCGTGTGCTGTGCATCCCGAGCCCGATCCTTCGGCCCTTTGGCTTACGGATCCATCTTCCTCAGTTGTGGAAGCTAAGGATTCGTTAATTAATAGTAGTAGGGATGTGCAACTTGTGTTTGGAAATGAGAATTCTGAAAATGGTACTCAAAATCAGCAGCATTCTCAACAAACACAAGGATTTTTCACTAGGGAGTTGAATTTTTCGGGTTATGGATTTGACGGAAGTAGTACTAGGAATAAAAATGGAAATTCTTCGATTTCTTGTAAGCCGGAGTCCAGGGAGATATTGAATTTTGGTAATAGTAGTAAGAGAAGTGGAAGCTTGTTTTCAGGCCAATCGCAGTTTGGGCCTGGGTCCGGGCTCATGGAGGAGAACAAGAAAAGGTCACTTGCATCAAGAGGAAACAATGAAGAAGGAATGCTTTCGTTTGTTTCGGGTGTGATCTTGCCAACTTCAACAATGGGGAAGTCCGGTGGAGGTGGGGATTCGGATCACTCAGATCTCGAGGCCTCAGTGGTGAAGGAGGCCGTTGTAGAACCTGAAAAGAAGCCGAGGAAGCGAGGGAGGAAACCGGCCAATGGAAGGGAGGAGCCATTGAATCACGTGGAGGCGGAGAGACAGAGGAGGGAGAAATTGAATCAAAGATTCTACGCACTCAGAGCCGTTGTCCCAAATGTCTCGAAAATGGATAAGGCATCACTTCTTGGAGATGCAATTGCATACATCAATGAGTTGAAATCAAAGGTTCAAAATTCAGATTTAGATAAAGAGGAGTTGAGGAGCCAAATTGAATCTTTAAGGAAGGAATTAGCCAACAAGGGATCATCAAACTATTCCGCCTCCCCTCCATCGAATCAAGATCTCAAGATTGTCGATATGGACATTGACGTTAAGGTGATTGGATGGGATGCTATGATTCGTATGCAATGTAGTAAAAAGAACCATCCAGCTGCGAGGCTAATGGTAGCCCTCAAGGACTTGGACCTAGACGTGCACCACGCTAGTGTTTCCGTTGTGAATGATTTGATGATCCAACAAGCGACAGTGAAAATGGGGAGCCGGCTTTACGCTCAAGAGCAGCTTAGGATAGCATTGACATCAAAAATTGCTGAATCGCGATGAAATTATCTCGGTAGTGAGCTCTGTATAATGTATCTTCTAAGGAGCTGTTAAAGAGAATTTTCTCTGTATATAAATGTGAAACCAATACTAGAGATCTCAAGTTGAGGCTTTTTAGTTCATGTAAGATTAGAGATATTATGCAGCTTCATCCTTTTGTATTCTTCATCCAGGAAATAAATGAGGAGAAAATAATTGGTGGCTGATGAATTTGATGTTATTTGCAATTTTCATTCAATCGGTGACACTTATTATGGGACAGACGGAGTATATTGAAGTTAACTTGTGTGTACCTTGATTATTTTGAACATGCCATTGGTTATCTTTTGTCTCCCACCATCACCGGTACCAAACTATCACCATTTGAACTATTTCGTTGGATATCTGTTGTCTCTCACCACCATGAGCACAAAACTATCACCAACAACACGCTCTATGCGGTAGCATCGCTTGTCCTTTGTAATGATCAAGGTTAGTAAGTTCATCAATCCATACAATTGTCCATGCATGGAAGATTTAGTCTGCTTTTTTAGGTGAAACTTCAGGTTGAGGAGTTATTCAAAATGTTGCCAATATACTATTATTTCTTTGATTTGATATTCGAGTATCTAATATGTCAAAATGTATTTTTTAACACTAGTTTTGAATCCAACCTCTACGACCAAAGTCCCAAAAACTAGGCAAATTGGAAGAAAGTACTAAGCATTATTTAATTGAACATAACATGTGATGTATGGACTAGACGCATGTTACAAGTTCAATTCATGTAACAAACAATCACCTTTGCATTTTAGTGGAGAAGGATAGAGGGCGGATCGATTATGCATTGAGTTTCAAGTTGTACACTAACTAGTCATAAGAGATTTCTCTGTTATGACCTTGTGTATATAATATGATTTTCTGACGAAAGAGTTTTGGACGAATGCCCTTCCGCCCCTACTTGCTTATGAACAATTATTATATTTAATCATTGGTTGAGCGATATGTACTTCTAGTTCATTTTTCAAGAATTTTTTTTGATTTTCTTTTTGGTCGAGATAGAAGTTTTTTATTTAATTATGATGGATATATTAGTTACGGAGTATGCAATCGCCTTTACTAGAAAACTTATTAATTTTTAATAATAAAGTCTTTAAGTTAAATATAAATATAATCGAAATTTAATACAGATATAAAAAACAGAGAGTGAAAGTTACTAACTAGTTGCTTGTTTTTTTAACCAATATGGGATGTGGTGCATTGGTGGGAGTGCTTCACTCCTAACCAGAGGTTTTGGATTCGAGCTCTGGATATGAAGAAAATCATGGACCCTGCAGTGTGCGATTCGAATTTAGTCGGAGCTCCAATGTATTCTTCTAACACCAGACCGGAAAACCAAAAAAAATAATAGTTGCTTGTTTTAGTCTAGAAGAAAGCACCAAACAAAGGGGTAGGGCTGCATTTTCACTTATAGAGAATTCATTGAACTTGGTCAAATCATAGCTGTATTCATTGGACCAAGAGATATTTAAAAGTATATATTATTGTTATAATATAATGTCATGAATATCATTTGAGTTTGAAGTGACACAAGCCCTTTAAATGCAGTTAATTTAGGCACAAACTTTGTTATATTCCCACCGTCCAAATAGTTGTTAACTAATATTTAAATTTAATTTTATATTTTTTAAAATTAAAGTTTGTATATACAAATACTATTTAATTTTTTTTATGAATTCTAAGGTTTTGTATCAATATAATTAAAAAATATATATTAAAATTTATATAATTTAACTCTCAAGAACTATTTTGGAACGAAGAGAGTATTATTATTATTATTATTATTATTATTATTTGTGTGATAAACAGTTTATTTCTATTAATCAAATAGACAGGGATTGATAGATGTGACAAAGATTCGTTTTGTTTGAGGTTTTATAAAAGCTTTTATATATAGTTTGATTTGTTTTTTTTTTTAAAACAAAAATAAAAATATGTCAACTTCAGTAACAAAATAGATTAATTTTATATATAATAAATAGTTAAATTTACAGCCAGCTAATTATCATTTTTCTCAAGCCACAAAATCACCTTGTAGTTAAAGTTATTTTGTTTCGATATTTTATTGCTAATATATCGAAATATTATTATAAAAAACATGTAATATATATAATATGAAAATTCAATTTCAAAGAATACTTTAATCATTATAATGATATGTTAATATAGATTAGTCTGATTGTATATTGTGCTATATACACCGAGAATATGACTTGTATTAAATATGAACAAAATCATCTACATCACCCTCTATAATATTTTAATTAAAAAAAAATATTATTAGTGTGTATAAAAGAACAAGAAAAAAAGAAGCTCAAGTCTAAAAGCGAATCTTATTAACCAGATAAAATTGACTTGAAGACCAAAATTGAATTGTTGAATACAATTAATTAATTTAAAAATGATCATGTTTTACATGTGAAATTCATTTTTATATATATTATTATAGTATTCACATTTTTGTTTACACTCTGATGGGTCCTTAAAAGTGTTCACATTTCTTTGTTTACACTAAACTTTGGAGGGAAGGATGTGAAAGTTGAGAATTTGGGTAGAAAATTAATCGATAATCTAATATTGTTTGATTTCTCTTATTTATATTATGATCATTACTCCCTTACTATCTTTGTCTCCAATTTTATTTTATTTTATTTCGATTATCATATTATTTGGTATTATTATTATTTATTTTTTTCATACTTAATTTTGATATGTTTTACTTGAATCAAAAGTCTATCGAAAATAACTTTTCTATAAACTCTCTTTTTTTTTCTTTCTTTCTATATAAGCATATGTATAACTAAAGTATTTAGTAAATAGAAATATAATTCTATTTAATTCATGAATGAGCCCACAATATAAATGTATAGAGCTGGGGAGCCAGTGTAGGGTAATAGGTGGATATTTTTTGTTTTTGTGTAGATAGAGATTTTGCTTTTCTACAAGTACTCCTCCTTGACTATAGATTTCAGCTTCGAGTCCTATTATGAATCACCTTTATTAAAAATCATTTTAACCCTCTAATACGAGAATTTCCAACGCAAATTCAAAGATGGGAAAGAGATACATTCAATATTCACCAAATTTTAAAGTTGTGCATTACTGGCTCTCGAGGATTTTTCGATTAATAGTAAGAATATCAATAGCCATTACCCTAAAGATTGATTCACCTTTATTTTAGGGTATAAACCAAAAAAGAATGGATATTATTAACACAAGACCTTTAACATCTCCAATAAAATGGGAGATTATTTTAAAAAAAACAAAAAAAAACCACCCTTAACCTCAACATCCTCAAAAATTCAATTATCAATATCATTATTTTATTTACATATCAATTTCTTCATATCCTATGCATTTTTTATTACCTTCTAAACTTTTTATTTTCTTCTTTTATATAACAATGACTCTCAATTGCTTAACCTGCCAAGTTCTAAAAAGAACAGATTCACATGAGGAACTAAGGGAAGAATTCAATAATGTTGATGAAAAGTCGAATTTTCACCTTTTTTCAGGCGGAATCGAGAGGAACTGGTCAGGGAACTTGGTACAAAAGCCAAGATTTGAAAAAACGAGGGCTCGAACACTAATGGGACAAGAAAATATCGCGAAAAAAGGTTCTCGGAGGGTTCATAATAGTGGTCCGATAGAGTTCATGACTGATTCGCCAAAATTGGCAAGGAGCCCCGGGATGAGAAGGGATTGGAGTTTTGAGGATTTGAGGCAGGTGATTAAGGGTTGATTAATATGTAATTATGATCATGTATGTACATGTACTTGATGAAACTATTTAATTATCTTTATCTGTATTTATATATGTTCTGCATTTCATTGTTTGTATATATATATATATACAAACATCAATGCAGATATTATTTGCATATTTGTTAGATTCTAGGTATTGAAATGGAAATGATGGTTGAATTTCTTTCTCATTTGTTTAAATCTTAATCGCAGAGTGACCTGATACCTATGCTAACTATCATAGATATGAAGAAAAATGTCATATAATGGGCCTATTGACTAAAATAGGATTGAGGCATAGTTGATTGATTGTTTCATCTAAAGAATTGGGAAGAGAATTATACTAATATCCAAGATGCAACAAAACCTAAGGGCAAATTTGTAAGGAAGTAGCTAAAATTGATGACTAATAAAGCTATATTGGTGAAGTCGTGTTTATCAAAGGAGATACCCTTCGCGGAAAAATTGAATTGTATATATAGGTTATATAAACTATTCAAGCAATAGTAAAGTTGTCTCCTCGTGATAAGTCAGGGGTTCAAGCCGTGGAAGCAACCACTAATGCCTACATTAGGATAGGTTGTTTACTTTGAGGTGCGATCCTTCCCCGAACCCTGCATGAACAGAGAATACTTTGTGGACTGAGTTGCACTTATATATAGATTGTTGAATCTCCTAAACGACACAAATCTTTTGTCTAATCTTCTTGATGAATTTTCTGACTCCGACTCTGAATAAAGTCTAGTCTAGCCTAATCATATGCTATAATAGTATTTGTGCAATCATAATCAATAAATACTTCCCTTAATCAAACCCAGAACCAAATGCAAAATTCAAACTCTGAAATGTTTCTTGAACAGATAACACTCCCAAAGAATGCAACAAATCACGAAAGATAGTTTCTTCTTGAATGAAAAATCGGACTAGGGACGATCGATCCACATACAACAGATACAAAAAACAACATATCCAGTGTAATCCCACATGTGGAGTAATCCACATACAACATATATGTACAGAAACACATGGTCAGAGTCTCGTGAAACATATGAAGATTCGTTTCGTTGGAGGAAAGTAAGTCCCAACCACTTAATATCTAGCAGAAGAAGAGTATCCTAAAGTTACTCTAAAACCTAAATTTCATACCTGACAAAACCTGGACATTAGCAATGGTCAGGATCTTCTCACTTGTTTGAACAGAAGCAAAAAATTAAGAGCCGTGTAAGTCGGGCATCCGATATCTGCAATTGCATCAGTTGGTGAGTGCATGAAAATAAACAACAAACATGAAGAGCACCAACATAAAGGTCCAAATCTACCCGCCATTATAATATCGGGCCATTCATATCCTTACCGTTACCTAATCGTTTCATACTTTCCCTTGACTTTAACGGAGCTCCAGCATAGATTGAGTGTAATCCACATGTCAAAAAAGGTCCAGATTTACTCCTCTACTTATAACTATGGTTTAAAATTGTCCTCCATAACACTTTAGGTTGGATCTCCATTTAAGGTCAAGGACAAACACGAGACGATTTGCTAACAAGGGTATGAATGGCAGGTCTAAAAATATAGTAGTATAAAACTAAGATGTTTTGTGTAGTAGAACAAAATTGAAAGGGGAAAGAAGGAATGGAACACTTACAATATCATCCGAAGTTCATCCGTCCTTCCAATGTTGTACATAATGATATTGCAACAAGGCTGCTAACAATTGATAATGTTCCATGACATACTTGACCGTAACTTATTGTCAACAATTTCAGCTCTTCTTACTTCTA
>JAJONR010009649.1:0-24655 GCA_029582245.1 Solanum etuberosum
TACATAGTGGATCCTCAGGATTGTGCTTTCATAGCATCCCCCAGCCTAATTTTCTCCTTTTAACATATACCTATATGCCTTAAGGAGCTGCTGCATATGTGGTAGTTTAATGTAATGCAAGGAAGTTTGTAGGTTTCTCCATTGAGTATGCATCTTTTAGTGCTCAGCTGTCAGGCTATTATGCAGGTGGAACTTCTAGGTTAACTTGCTTCTTTGTTGTAGGTTGAGATCAAGAAGGCAGAACCAAAGAAACCCTCAAACCCAGCTTCTGCTCCTGCATATGGTAGTAATTCTAGGGGGCGTGGATATGGTGATAGTTATGGAGGATTTGCTGATTCATATAGCGGTTTTGACAGTGGAGCTTTTGGCCCTGCTTCTTATAGGTCATTTGGATCTAGGTATGGTGACTATGGATACGGTGGTAGATATGGAGACTTTGGCAGTAGTGAATTTGGTAGTTACCGTGGCGACCCCTCTCTTGGTTATTCCAGTCGTTTTGGCTCGTATGCTGGTGGTTATGGTGGGGGATACAGTAGCAGTGGGCTAGGAGCATATGGCCGTGGAGGTGGTTATGGTGGAGCTGGCCCTGGTGCTGGTTATGAATCTGGCCCTGGTGCTGCTTACGAATCTGGCACTGGTGCTGGTTATGGTGGATCAGGAGGTTTATATGGAAGTAGGGGAGGGTATAGTGGCAGTGGCCGTTACCATCCTTACTCCAGGTAGATTTTCCTAAGCTTTGTAGGAGTTGCATTCAGGTATCTTGGTTACTGCATCCTCAGGCAAGGGTCGAGTAGATATCTTGGATCACTAGCAAAGGAGACCCCACCTAGAAGATTTGGAGAGCCCTAGTTTGCTACTTCTTATTACGACTGTGCGACCAGAGAACCATATCTAGATAGATTTGATATAGCTTGTGCTTTGTCTTAGTTTAGACATTTTCTCTGTTTATGAACTATGGATTAGATAGAATCTTCTTTTGGAGTTCTTTTGTGTTTCTTGTAAGTTTGGTTTCATAGATACATATGATGCAGGCTCGTATTGTTCTATACTTAGTAAGTACTCTACGTCTCAGGTATCACCCTATGATAAGTTCACGAGCTTTTTACTTTTAAGAGATCTATGGTGTCTGCTGGTGTCTAGTTATCACTTTGTGTGTGTGGTTTAGTGGGCTTAGCTTGGTCGTGCTCAATCATAGTTGTGGATATTTTAAGTTATTTTCCTTTGTGCCACTTAAGTTTATCAGAAATGTGTGCTGAGCCAGATCCCTGAAAGAATTTGATGAAGCCATTTACCTAAAACAGTAGATTGTTGGTCTGACCGTTACTTTGTTTTAGAACCTGTTGATATTGATTTATTTTAAGTGCTCTTAAGCTAGCTCTCAAGTCTTCTGAAGTAATTTTAAGAAGTGCTTATTAGCTATGTTTCATGGACTCTTCAAAAATGTCGACATGTACGTGTTAGATACTCCAAAAGTAGTGCATTTTGTAGAATCTGACACGGGTGAGGCAAGAATTTTGGAGAGTCCAAGCAACATAGCTAATAAGCACTTGGTTTAAGCTAAAATGCTAAAAATATATGAAAAGCCACAAGTTAGAATTTCTTACTTATGACTTTTGGCTTAGAAGTAAAAAATGGAAAGCAATCCAATCAGGCTTAGTTTTGGAAGGATCTGCATGTCTCGTTTTGACCATTCATAGCTTAGGGTGCTTGCATCCCATCTTATTAAAAGTGGGAGTGGAGGGGTGCCTACAGCTTACTGGTTTCCTATAGTACTTACTTTCTTTTTGTATTTTCTTTATCTTTACTCCGTCACTTAAAATGTTTTGTTTTGGTAATCAAGATCTAATTTGTTTATAATCTCTCAGGTTAGTGCCTTTAGTCTGTGTACATACTTAATTGTAAATGGCTGTAATTCATATCTTAATTTTGTTGAATATGTTGATGATGTACCTGTAATTCAGCTTATGTTCTTTATATTGTCATTTAAAATGTGAACATGTATTTAAATTGCGTTGATTTGTTTTGCAAGTACTTTTACCTTTCAAAGTCTCAAATACAATCTGGGGCTAATTAGCATCGTAGCTGTTTTAGTTGGTCTTTTATCATTACTGATATTAGGTGTTTGATGGAATTACAAGTTAATTAGTTGGTGTGATCTATGTAGGTGAGTCTTTTTGGCCCAACTTGTAACGCGATTCCATTTTCCGGTCAAATTGTATAATAGTAATTTATTTCAATTTCCAAGTTTTATTTTTACTTTTAGTTTGGCGCACTAGGAGGATCAAGTATCTTTAAATGGAAAAGAGGGAGAATATAGATGATCATGAAGTGGTTGAGGGACACACTGATCGAGGAGGAGTTCAGGAGTCAATTTCAGTACTGAGGGCATTACTAGCACTTACTTCACATTCGATGCTAGGAGGTGGTTGAACTCGGTGTCTTGGAGGATCCATCCATCGGAAAACCTCAGTGATGTGACCCACCCTCGATCTTTGATGGTATCCTACACCATACGGGGCATTAAGCTTAATGTGGAGACTCAGAACTCAGATCGAGTCGGAGCGAAAGGACTTCTATTAGAGCACCAAAAAAATCCCCTTTCTCCCGGGTATGGTGTTGACACTATGCTGGCGAGTTGGGGTACCCACGAAGGATACCGACTTGGAGATTGACATAGATGCCCCTTTTAATCCTCTCCGGGTGAAGATGGTTGGCTCTAAATGGAAGAAGTGGAGGAAAATGGGCTAAGTAGAGAGTAACTAGGCTGCGAAGGAGTCAAATGATTATGATGAGCCATCGATCACTGGCGGTTGCTCGGTGGATGACTTGGCTGCAGTCATGAGATTCATGGAGGCTACCTGCTGGAGCCACAACCCACCTCCCTCTATCTCCCTCATTGTATTTTGTATTTTTTCCCATCTCCCTCTTTATATTTTTATCCCTCCTCTTTGTATTTTGTTTTACCTCTCTTCCTTGTTGTATTTTGTATTTTCACCACCCTTTCTTTTTGTGTATTTATCTCTTTGTATGTACATATTTTTTGAGGAATCATGCTAATGTATTTGTTGTATTCATGTGTGCATTTAGGTTGTATATTATGCTTCCACCTTTCTCCCTCTTGTATATATCACTTGTATTCATTCGCTCTTGTATCATTTGTATTCAACCTTTGTAGATACAAACCTTTGTAGTAGCACTTGTATTCAATGTTTTTGTACCACTTATATTCATTCGTTTTTGTAAAATTTGTAATCATTCGCTCTTGTATCACTTGTGTTCATTTATTCTTGTAATAAAAATGTGTGAGTCATTTAGTCTTAGTCCTACTTTTATCTCTACGACTTCTGTTACATCTCATGAAATTCCGTCTTCTAAGCCAGAGACAACTGACTCCATTTTTTGGCATAGTAGGTAATGCGTAGTCTTTTAGTGATTCGGTATTTGAAAGAAAAAAAGACTTAAAAGGGAGAAAATATAGTGCAAAATATAAGAAAAAGGGCAACATAAAGAGATGGAGAGAGAAAGAGAATATACAATTGATATAAATATACCTAACTAAATACAAGAAAAAAGGCTAGAGAGGGGAAAAGAGAGAGCAAAGATATATAATTGAGACAAACAAACAAAATAAAATACAAGAAAAAAGGCTATAGAAAGAGAGAAAAAGAGAACAAATATATAGTTGGTACTTCGTACAAACAAAGAAAGTAAAATATATGGAAAAAAAACTACAAAAAGAAGAAAGACGGTGAGAGAAGCAAAAGGAGAGAGAGAGAAAAATATACCATTAATACAAACACACAAAAAATACAAAAAAGGCTATGTATAGACAAAGGGAGAGCAAAAAAGATAGAGTAAATATACAATTGTTAGAAACACACAAAGCAAAATATATGAAAAAATGAAAAAAGGCAATGAGAGAAGGACAACACTTTCCCCGATTTCTTTATAGTTTCATTATTTTTTATTTTTTAAAACATCATCTAACGTCCATCACAATCGATAACGTTTGATATAACTAAATATCTAAAAATCTCAATAACATAAAATATATTTTTTTGATTTATAATATCAAATGCAATATGCCTATTATTTTTATTATATCACATGATGTACTAGTTGTTATTATGAAAAGGCTACTAAAATTGTATTAAATTTAGATTTAAATTTAAATTTTTAATTGAATTTGTTGATTAAGTAAGTTTGTCTATTTTAGCATCCTTTGATAACAAGGTAGTTTGTTCTATCAAGGAAGGGCAAAAAAATAAGTATACAAAATAAGCACCTTAATAACCACTATATAACAATAGTTTTATTTTTCATCAATATCCCAATAGATTTTTTTCAAAAACATTAAATAATATTAATAATAAAAAAATGTAACGGAAATAGGAGAGAGATTAAAATGACCCATGATTTTTTCTTCCTTAATTTTTTTCCATTTTTTTATTTACCTACCACAATTAACTCAAATTGTTATACATTCTCTTTCATCAAAAGAAGAAATTGTTATACATTCTCTTTCATCAAAAGAAGGTATTTTAACCAAATTAAAACTCTCCACCTCCTCTATTCTGAAAGTTTGTTCAACTATATATATGAAAAGTGTTTCAATTCTAATTCAACACAACATACGATGGGATGCAACAGATATATGTATGGATAGATATATCACGACGAAATTGGTGATTGTTATATGGTGTTTTTTTCGTTATTGTTATTTTGTAAGATGATAATAGTTGTGTTGTATGTGGTGGGTGTTGATATAGTTTAGATAATTTATTATACACCAAATTTGATTGGTGTATGTGAAAGTATTAGACGAAATTGGTGATTTGTTAACATAATGAATTTAAGAAATTTGGTATTTTTTTCCATGCTTGTTATTTCGAAATTTAACCGTATTAGTGTTATGTGATGGTGTAGTGAATATATTTTAGATATTTAACTTCTTTTTTTTGGCAGATATGTTGGTGTATTTGATATATTTTAGATAATTTATATACACAAAATTTGCTTGGTGTATGTTTATGTGTTTGTGATATACATTTGTTAAATAACTTGATAGTTTGTAGTGCATGTGATTTTTAATTGGATTAAGGTATATACATTGAAAGTTTAAAATAATTATGTTGTTTAAATTACTTATTAATTTATGTTGGTGTATTTCATACCAAAATAACAACCAAACGGTTATATTATATCAATAGTTAAAGTCATTTTGTATAGCAATATGATTATCGTTTTAATATAAATATTTTAGACTAGATGATTCTTGCTTGTGCTAAGCACGGGCCCAACAATTTAAACGCTAATATAAAATTATTTGTGTTTGATCTACCTATGAAATATGTTCAAGATTCAATGTAACAATAAATACTTTTAAATGACCACAATGAAGAGGATGTGATTAAATTTTGGAACAGTAGATCTCTCCAGGAAATATTGAAGCAAACAGTGAAGAGAATGTGAACAACTACTTCCATCTTCCCTTGCTCAAGCTCATCATAAAAGACCTTATTTTCTTCCTCATTGTCAAAGTGTATGAATATTGGGCTTTTTTGCTCAAAAATCGAAGTGAATGCTATAAAATATCAATACAACATTAACAAACTTCACAACATCAACACCAATGAAAATACAAATAAGTTGCACCTTCAACTTTACATTTTCCCATAATCAAGTAAGGTGACATTATAGCAGATAAAATAAACATGTTCATCCCAACACTCATTTTCAATTTTAAGACAGCACACATGTACGTTATTAAAATTTTAAATCTGTTCTCTAAAGCTCACCTAAAGAGTATTATTTGAAAATTGAAAGTAGAAAAAGGAAAAAAGTAATAGAGGTGGCAGCTGTGTTGGATTCTCCAAAAATACACTATCTTTAGAGAATTCAGCGCGTACCCATTAACATTTTTGAGATTATGAGACTTGAAACTTTTAAGAAAGGTCCAAACTATGACGTAATGATATAACATTACAAAAGTAAATCCATTATAAGCCTATAGAGCTTTTAAAAGAAGCATCTTTTGACTACTTTGAAAATTTTAAAATTATTTTCGCTATATCTAAAGTAATGTTAAGCTCTGCTCTACAAAAAATAATCTAAGACATCTCTGGTCATTTTTAGACAGTCTAGTTATGGGTGAGATAGGTTTTAAGAAGGAGTTCTCTGTTTTGTTTCGCAGAAGAAGCAAAAAAAAAGGGAGAATAGCTTACCGAATGTGGGAGATCTTGTTGAGAAGACAAGAAAACAACAAAAATGAACTTGAAGGTGCCAAGAAATTAGGTTTGGAAGATGGAGGTTTGAATTGTATATGTTGGTGAAAGAGAGAGTACAGAAATGGTTGCTTCGAGAACTATGTGGTTAGTCTGAAATGACCAATATACACTTGGTCGTCATGTTTCTATATAATAGAAATATTTAGCTTCTTTGTTTTTTGGGTAGATGTGTACTCCATTCATTTCACTATAAATTTTAAAAACTTGTTTAATCAAATTTATTATACAAATAATTTTAAAAATATAAGAATCGATTTAGAGGGTGTTTGGATTGTCTTAAAAGTTGGTCAAATAAATGACGTTTAAAATGAGTCAAAAACTAAAAGTAGATCTCCCCCTGCTTTTTATTTTTGACTTAAAAACTACTTTTTTAAGCCAATCCAAACAGGGTCTTAGTTCAATCATTTTTTTAAATAAAAAATCATTGACACCATAACAAAAATTAAATGAAACTACTAAAAGTTTCGATTTCAAACCAATCACGCAAAATATGAAAAAATTCTTAATCAAAAGTATAACCTCAATATGTTTGATATGAATTCAAATTAATCCGATTCTAATTCGGAAACCAAAACAAAATTGAAAGCAAGAAAGTTTCTAGAAGCTCCCTAGCCTTTGTATATATAGCACCATAAAGCACCAATCTTCAATTGTTGTTCCAACTGATATTAAAACACAGCCACGAACCCTAGCTTTCCGTTTACACTTTTTCTCAGATCTGACCATTCTGCAATACCCAATCTCTTCCATGGGTTCCAGGAAGAACGATTTCGGCGATGGCGCTAGTCCTGGGTTCGTTTTTTTCTTCTCTCTCTTTTTGTTGGATAAATAATGAACTCTTTAGGAAAAGATGTAGGTGAATTACCCAAATTATTGTTTTACATACGAAGTTTGATGTGTATTGATTAGGGATTTTTGTTGTTTTGTTTTTTCTTGAACAGAAAAATCTTTATTGGAGGTGTAGCGAAAGAGACGACGCTAGGTTAGTGCTTTTGAACACTTGT
Source organism: Solanum etuberosum (assembly GCA_029582245.1). Taxonomy (NCBI): domain Eukaryota; kingdom Viridiplantae; phylum Streptophyta; class Magnoliopsida; order Solanales; family Solanaceae; genus Solanum; species Solanum etuberosum. The sequence continues at coordinate 7,292 of JAJONR010009649.1, forward strand.
TTTGATGTATTAACTGTTTCTTGCTAGTGGGGTTTTGATTTTCTGACGAGGGTGTTAATGAAAATTGCGTAGAACAATTTGTGAAGTACTTTGAGAAGTATGGGGAGATAATAGACTCGGTGATTATGAAAGATAGGCAAACAGGTAGACCCAGAGGTTTTGGGTTCATCACTTTTGCGGATCCAACAGTTGTAGACACTGTTATAGCTGAAAACCATATTATCAATGACAAACAAGTGAGTAGTTTAGCTTCAGTTTTATATGGCTTTATGTAGCTCCTTCTTGATGTTCAATTGTAGTCGAATTTGAGTTGAAATATTAGAGAACTATGGTGAATTTTGTTGACTACTTGCAATATGTAAAAGTATGGTAGTTAGTAGACATATGCTTGTGAGTTGTGAGTTTGTGAGCTTGGTTGAGGGGTTTCATTTATTTATCAGAGTTCCAAGTTTTATTGATTTTCTTCGCTTTAGCTGAAAATTATATTTATTATAAGCACCTGCAAATCGTGGTATTGATTTTTCCAGGTTAATTTATTTGAATTGAATTGAAACATTATTGATTCCTTGCAATATGCACACATACTTTAGTTAGTCATATGCTTGTGAGACTATGAGCTTGGTTGGTGGGTCTCATTTATTTATTAGAGTTCTGAGTATTACATGTTTTCTTTAGCTTCAGCTGAAAATCATCTTATTATAAGTACTTGAAAGATTGTGGCTTGCAAATTGTGGTATTTTCTTTTTCCAGGTTGAGATTAAAAGAACCATCCCAAAAGGATCTGCTGATTCTAAGGATTTTAAAACAAGGAAGATATTTGTTGGTGGCATTCCAACTACCATGACTGAAGGTAACATTGTGCCATTTTGTTCTATACTAACTAGTTCTGTTGTCTAACAGTTGCAGTAGTATTCTTTAAGCTTGAAGTATTTAAACTGTTGTCTCTTGTACATTTATTGTCAGATGAATTCAAGAACTTTTTCTCCAAGTTTGGGAAAGTAACAGAGTATGAGATCATACGAGATCACGTGTCCAAGCGTTCTAGAGGCTTTGGATTTATTGTGTTTGACAATGAAGAAGTAGTTGATAATTTGCTGGCTGAGGGAAATAGGATGGACATGATGGGTACTCAGGTAAGTTTTGTAGGATATTTCTTCATGATCTCAAATGTTCTGGGACATGACTGTCGTGCGTACATAGTGGATCCTCAGGATTGTGCTTTCATAGCATCCCCCAGCCTAATTTTCTCCTTTTAACATATACCTATATGCCTTAAGGAGCTGCTGCATATGTGGTAGTTTAATGTAATGCAAGGAAGTTTGTAGGTTTCTCCATTGAGTATGCATCTTTTAGTGCTCAGCTGTCAGGCTATTATGCAGGTGGAACTTCTAGGTTAACTTGCTTCTTTGTTGTAGGTTGAGATCAAGAAGGCAGAACCAAAGAAACCCTCAAACCCAGCTTCTGCACCTGCATATGGTAGTAATTCTAGGGTGCGTGGATATGGTGATAGTTATGGAGGATTTGCTGATTCATATAGCGGTTATGACAGTGGAGGTATTGGCCCTGCTTCTTATAGGTCATTTGGATCTAGGTATGGTGACTATGGATATGGTGGTAGATATGGAGACTTTGGCAGTAGTGAATTTGGTGGTTACCGTGGAGACCCCTCACTTGGTTATTCCAGTCGTTTTGGCTCGTATGCTGGTGGTTATGGTGGGGGATACAGTAGCAGTGGGCTAGGAGCATATGGCCGTGGAGGTGGTTATGGTGGTTATGGTGGAGCTGGCCCTGGTGCTGGTTATGAATCTGGCCCTGGTGCTGCTTACGAATCTGGCACTGGTGCTGGTTATGGTGGATCAGGAAGTTTATATGGAAGTAGGGGAGGGTATAGTGGCAGTGGCCGTTACCATCCTTACTCCAGGTAGATTTTCCTAAGCTTTATAGGAGTTGCATTCAGGTATCTTGGTTACTGCATCCTCAGGCAAGGGTCGAGTAGATATCTTGGATCACTAGCAAGGAGACACCACCTAGAAGATTTGGAGAGCCCTAGTTTGCTACTTCTTATTACGACTGTGCGACCAGAGAACCATATCTAGATAGATATGATATTAGCTTGTGCTTTGTCTTAGTTTAGAATTTTCTCTGTTTATGAACTTATGGATTAGCTAGAACCTTCTTTTGGAGTATTTTTGTGTGTCTTGTAAGTTTTGTTGCATAGATACATATGATGCAGGCTCGTATTGTTCTATGCTTAGTAAGTACTCTACTTCTCAGGTATCACTCTATGATAAGTTCACGAGCTTTTTACTTTTAAGAGATCTGTGGTGTCTGCTGGTGTCTAGTTATCACTTTGTGTGGTTTAGTGGGCTTAGCTTGGTCGTGCTCAATCATAGTTGTGGATATTTTAAGTTATTTTCGTTTGTGCCACTTAAGTTTATCAGAAATGTGTGCTGAGCCAGATCCCTGAAAGAATTTGGTGAAGCCATTTACCTAAAACAGTAGATTGTTGGTCTGACCCTTACTTTGTTTTAGAACCTGTTTATATTGATTTATTTCAAGTGCTCTTAAGCTAGCTCTCAAGTACTTCTGACGTAAATTTAAGAAGTGCTTATAAGCTATGTGTCACGGACTCTTCAAAAATGTCGACATGTACGTGTTAGATACTCCAAAAGTAGTGCATTTTGTAGAATCTGACACGGGTGCAACAAGAATTTTGATGAGTCCAAGAAACATAGCTAATAAGCACTTGGTTTAAGCTAAAATGCTAAAATCATATGAAAAGCCACAAGTTAGAATTTCTTACTTGTGACTTTTGGCTTAGAAGTAAAAAATGGAAAGCAATCCAATCAGGCTTAGTTTTGGAAGGATCTGCATGTCTCGTTTTGACCATTCATAGCTTAGGGTGCTTGCATCCTATCTTATTAAAAGTGGGAGTGGAGGGGTGCCTACAGCTTACTGGTTTTGTGCAGGAACGACAGTCCTATAGTACTTACTTTCTTTTTGTATTTTCTTTATCTTTACTCCGTCACTTAAAATGTTTTGTTTTGGTAATAAAGATCTAATTTGTTTATAATCTCTCAGGTTAGTGCCTTTAGTCTGTGTACATACTTAATGTAAATGGCTGTAATTCATATCTTAATTTTGTTGAATATGTTGATGATGTACCTGTAATTCAGCTTATGTTCTTTATATTGTCATTTAAAATGTGAACATGTATTTAAATTGCGTTGATTTGTTTTGCAAGTACTTTTACCTTTCAAAGTCCCAAATACAATCTGGGGCTATTTAGCATCGTAGCTGTTTTATCATCACTGATATTAGGCGTTTGATGGAATTGCAAGTTAATTAGTTGGTGTGATCTATGTAGGTGAGTCTTTTTGGCCCAAGAATACTTGTAACGCGATTCCATTTTCCGGTCAAATTGTATAATAGTGATTTATTTCAATTTCCAAGTTTTTTTTTCTTACTTTTAGTTTGGCGCACTAGGAGGATCAAGTATGTTTAAATGGAAAAGAGGGAGAATAGGTGTTTTAGTAATAAATTTTTCTAAAAGTTAATATTTCCAATGAAGTCCCGTTTAAGAAACAGGTTGTTAAAGGTAGAAGGTGTAACCCCATCCCCACTCAAACTATTGGACTTTTAAGAAAGCAAAGAAGATATCTTGAATCTTTATTCTCATGATTTTAAATTATAGATATATATGTGTAATGTATCAAAATGTTTTTAAATTTGTGGTTTTAAACCTGTTATGATTAAAATTAAACAAGTTCTACCTAAACTAAGCATAACGATATGACTAAAATTTAAGCTTTCTTCTCGAGTTTTGACATATACTTTATTAAGACCCAATCCAAAAAATCAAAGTAGTAGGAGGAAAATAGTGTGAATAAGTCAGGACTCAAATGTTGAACAATCCAATCACAGAAATCCTAATAAAAACACGATGCACATTATCTCTTATGATAATTAATGGTTAACAAGTTTATTTTATGTTCAATTCATTCTATTGCGATCTTCATAAACATAAAATAAAATAAAAAGGAAAACTTATGTCCAGATGACAGAGACAACAAGAAGTATTAAATCAATTAGTTTAGGCCTCATATTCGAGCTCTAAGAATGTTGTAGTGAGGTTTTCCTAAAGGAAGTCGAAATACAAAAAAGTAAACACGTGAAAGAAAAAAAAGAAGGAAATTCAACATGTATGCTCTTTAAAAGTCATAAAATTGAAGTCTCTTCACTAATTCAAGGTTACAGTCCCAATCAAGTTAAGAATGTATGAACAATGGCATTATATGAAAGCTTTCCCTAACCATTAAAGGACCTTTGGAGACCTTCCAGACATGGTTGATATCATCCTAGACTTTCTGTTTATTCGGGAGGATTTGATTCTGCAACAAAAAGGTCGGAACTTGCTGCTGATAGGAATGGACAGAAAAACAAAGCAATACCAAGACATCTGTCAATCTGCTGTTCATCAATAGAATTCTCTTTTTATCATTACATGCCAGATGCAACATCCTTTTCTCTTCTCGCAAACCACGGGAGTGCCTAGCGCCCAACGGAGCAAAGTTCGTTTTCTTTCAGGGTAAGGGCTATGCTTTAAATCTATGATTAAATTCACCTGTCGCTAGACGAGAACAATCAAAAGCAACATAGAAGAAACATATATATAGTCAGAGAATAACAGTTTGCATATGAAATGAAATGTGATCTGCACATGAACAAGCAATCATCATAAGTTTTAGCTTGGAGGATCTCAAGAAGAAATGGTCAAAGATTACAAAATTACTAGTATTGAAGATAACAAGAGGTATGACCAGCTCAGGGCCTTCCCAAAAAGGTTAAGAAAAGGTCAATGCATGCAAGTACCAAAATGAGCATAAAGAAAGGAAAGACAGAAATTAAGGCACGCGATTTACAGTGTAACAGGAACAAAGTCCACATAGGCAGAACCAAAACGTCAGTTGCACTTAACACCAGCTTCTGCAGCACGGCGAGGCTTGTTTTTCCGCCTATGACGGAAAACATTATTGGACCTAGCAGATTCATCAGTGCTTGATCTTGTTCCATTACCATTTTCCTCTTTTACTGAATCATGCTTTTCTTTCACCCGAGTATTCCGTCTCCTCTTCTTCCCATTTTCTGTTGCAGAACCTTTTATCTCCAAGTTTTGAATTCCAAGTTTTTCACTCTCAGAATCTTCCTCTTCAATCATCTCAACTGCTTCTTCATCAATGTCATCTTTGAGTGATTTTTGTGGCCTTCCTCTCCTCTTCTGTGTAGGGATCTTTTCTTCCTCATCACTTCCTGGATCATCAGGGTCAAGTACAGTCAATTTCTTACCCTTTCCTCTACCTCGACCCATTGCCTTGAAAACCCCAGAGTTTAGCAAAATAGCAGCAGAAACACCTGCAAGATAAAACATCAGGAGACATGAATCAACTATGTTTTCCAATGGAAAGATTCAAAAAGACAATTACACAGAAGGATGTTCAGGTCATCTATAGAAAAGTGCACACAACACTTAATAATCATGGGCACATCAACAATCATACAATCTCACTTTTTTCCTTTTAAGTATTTGCAGGGATTACAAGCATGGGAATGGGAGGTGAGAACTGGCTGTCCAAAAAGAAGACAAAGGTACCACTGTGATACAAAGAAAAGGTTCACATGGTTTTTCTTTTCATAGCTAGAAAACGTACATTAATTGTCTAGGTAACGAGATGTACTACCCAGAGAACATAAATTATGTGACAAATCAAGGAAGTCAAGACCTCCATTACCAGATAACTCTGATTGATATGAGCTTGAAGTTGCTATATGATTGGTAAGTTAGAATTACCTCCTGTTCCTACTCTTTTTAGTATAGAAACACACTGTCCACTCTTTTTTTACTAACTCACACCTACCAAAACCCATATTTGGAACAAAGAAAAACAGGATTTGATATGTCGAAACCTAATCCAGATAAAGATGCATGCAGATATGTAATTTCAGCAGAGCCCTTTTGCACGCACAGGCTGTGAAAAGTAGTGTATTTTTTCTTTAGCACTATCAAACTATGTCTAGCTTCAGAAAGTATATTTCAGCTATCCTGCAGCCTCCGCCAGTATTACTCAGAAAGAATAGCTGAATTCCCTATGTAAAAGATCAACTATAGTTACTCTCAAGTAGGTGATATAAAAACAACAGTAGAATCATATCATCAGAAGGCTTTAAAAGTAGGCAAATGCAAATATGCAAGGCGGCCCTTACTTGTGCATAAATTTAAGAAACTACGATAACCAATATTACAGGTCATAACATTGTGTAGAAATCAACTTAGTTCTACTTTACATTCCAAGTTAAACATATTAAATCTATACACGGACGGGTTCACAAGGCAAGTGGAGAAATGTTTGATGGGGGTGAAAGGAGGAATGGGTGCACGAGTGGAAGTAAAAGGGGAATGTACAGATTGTAACCCTCATTTTTAAGGAAGTGACAGAGGAATCCAAGTCCTCCAATTCAGATTTTTCATTACAGAGAGGAGGAAGTACAATAGTTTTACTTTCATTTAACTTGTACTAAGCAACTGGATGCAAGTATTTTAATTTAACTGTTTGTAAGTATTAATACATCACCTAGAGAAAGTAATCCAATCAAATTCTCTTCAGCCTCCCACATCCTTTCTAGGAAACAACATAGTTCAACCAAAACTACTATTATAACAATCCTTGTGTCCATTCCAGCATAGCATTATCTTGGAAAGAGAAGACAAGAAAGTTGTTTGACATTATTTTATTTTATCAGTGTAAAAAAGTCGAACCTCTTGGGGACTGGGGTAACAAGACTCGCTGGTCAAGGGTGAGAAACATATGAATAATCCAGCTCCCAAAACAGATACTAGGACAAGATTGAGAGTAAACAATAAAAGGTTAGACAGTTGAATTGAACTTTGCAACAGAAGTATTTTAGGACACCAATTAGTTTTTGAGAGTCCTAATCAGTTTGTGGCTCGAACCGAAATTAGTAACGCAAACTGAAATAAACTGCTCAGTGTATTTATTGAGATATAATATGATCAAATAATTAAAAATGTCCTCAGTCTAACAGTGAGGTAGTCACACATTTCAACATAGTGCAAGGAATTTTCACGTGTTTAGCCCAAGAAAAAGAATCGGGCCTGCACGTAAAGGGGTGAGATGATATAATTAAATAATTAAAAGTATGCCTTGTCCAACAGCTTAGCTTTTAGCTTATAAATAATTAAAAGTATGCCTTGTCCAACAGCTTAGCTTTTAGCTTATAGATGAGATGGTCACACACTTCAACAACATTATCTTATTCCACAACTTCTACAATACAATGTACAGCTAGTTCTGAGGACAATATTGCAGCATTGCATCCAAGAAAAGAAAGAGAGAAAAATGAAACAAAGAATACAACCAAACCTAAAAACCAGTAAAAAACAAACCTAACAACCAGTAAAATACTAACTTATTGAATTGTGGACTTCACAGAGTCAATCGGTCAAACTAAACCTCAATCTCGAAAATTGGACTTCATAGCATACTATCACAACTTAAGGTGACCAAACTAAAAGGGCACTTCAAAGTGAAAGGGTATACTTTTGAAAGAATTTCTTCTTTTTTCAGCCAATATGAGCCAAGGAGCACAAAATAAGGAAGAAATTCAAGTAAGACTGCACCAATCCACTTGTTTTTTAAAACAAAGGTTCTCTATTTTATTTGGGCATGGATGAAGAATTCATAGATTTGCACTCAATGCAGCCAAAGCTACCATCAAGATCAGCAAAATTTCCAACTTGTGAAGGGTAAAGGCACAAAGCAGAGAACTCAGATCATTTAGCTAAGTGCGGAAGTATATTTATATTATGTCAACCACATTCCTCATTCCCGAAACATAGGTTCTTTTGAAAAGGAAGTGGAGACCTTGATTAATCATTTTCAACAATATTGCAAAAAGCAAAGCAAGTATATATCTTATACGTTCTTACCATTATCTAATAGTTTAAAAGAAAATGTTGCTTCACATTCCAAGATCTATTTCTGTGTATCATGCTATTCCTATCCTCTACAACCAACTGGAACCAGGCATCTTATTGAATCCCTTGTCCTTCATCATGTTCCTCACATTCTCAACATTCTCCCACTCTCCCTCAGCAGCATAAATGTTTGAAAGGGCTACAAGACCTTCAGGCTTCTTCAGATCCATCTGCAATATATCCTTAGCCATCTTTTCAGCAAGATCTTTCCTTGCATAGACCTTACAACCACTGAAGAAAGAACCAATAATTGAATCTGTAACTTCTATTGGCATATCTTTGACTATATCGTAAGCCTCCTCCAGCCTCCCGACACGACACAAAAGATCAATAACACAAGCATAATGCTCTTTCCTTGCTCTAATGCCATAAGACTCCTCCATGGACCAAAAGATCTTCAAGCCCTTCTCAACAAAAGCACCATGACTACATGCAGAAAGAAGAGAAGTTAAGGTTACTTCATTTGGCAGCACTCCTTCATACTGCATCTTCTCAAAAAGTTTGATTGCATGTTCTACTCTGCCATGCTTCCCATAACAACCTATCATAGCATTCCATGATGCAACATTCTTGAAAGGAACAGAACTGAAAACATTCCAAGCATCTTCTACACTCCCACATCTACTGTACATGTCAATGAGAGCACTAGCAACAAAGACATTAGCAAAAAGCTCTAATCTATATGCTAAGCCATGAATTTCTTTCCCTGTATACGCAGAGTCAATCAACCCACAGACTGGAAGAAGTCCAGTGAGCGTGACTTCATTAGGCTTCACTCCAGCATCCAACATATCCTGCAATAATGCTAGAGCTTCAGTTGATCTGTGGCTCTGAACATACCCTGAAACCATTGCATTCCAGGTAACCAAATCTGGAGTCAACCCCTCTTCACTCATTTTAGAGAGTAACCTAAAAGCTGCGTCACAGTCTCCTCTCCTAGCATATCCAGCAATCATTACATTCCATGTAAAATCATTAGGCTTTATGCCTTCTAACCTCATTTTTTCAAACAAAATAAAGGATTCTTCAATTTTCCCCACGTTAGCATATGAATATATCATTGATGTCCAGGATACAATATCTCTCTCGACCATTACATTAAAAACTAAACGAGCATATTCCGTATTGCCACATTTACCATACATATCAATCAAGGCATTGGCAACCGATAGCTCTGACTCAAATCCCATTCTATATATCATACTTTGCACTTCCTTTCCTTTGTTCAGATCCATTAGACCAACACACGCTTTTAACACAACAGCAAATGTGTACTTATTCGGAATAGTTCTTGATTGTTGAAGAAGAGAGAAGTATCCAATGGATTTCTCAGGGTAGCCATGGAATGCTAAAGCTGAAATCATCCAATTGAACGCAAAAATATTCAGGTTTGTTGTTCTTTGGAACATAAACTCAGCAGAACCTAGATCCCCGCAACTTGCATAGGCACCAATGAGCTTTGAATTCAATGACAAAGCATTCATGTCAGTGTGTGATGTTAACATTAATGCATGAATTTGCTTGCACGGTTGCAGCAACTTTTCTTTCAAGCATTTTTGTAGTAACAAGCCAAAACCGTTTACAGACAGGTTGATTGGGGATAAGAGGTACAAATTCATGTCCAAAAGGAATTCCCAAATGGAAACACTCACCTGTTGTGTTGATAATCAATATTCTACTGTAATCTGCGAATTGTAAGACTGCAAGATAACAAAGTCAAATATAATAGTACCCAATTCAAAGCCCAAAAAGCGCAACCTTTAACATCAATCTTGTTTATACAACCACGGACACGAGAAGATCAAATCCCCATTCCTATGCACAAAAAGATATAAAAACAATCTAAAAAAGGGTTCTTTATCATCCTGCAAAGATCTGGAGAGAGAGAGAGCAAGGGAACGAAGGTCGTCAGTCCTACTAATTCAAGAGTCTGAATCAAAATATAAACTGTTGCAAACAAAGCCACAGAAGCCTCAATTTCTACATCTGGTAAACATATCCTCCATTTGTAAGCTGAAGACTCACTGAAAGACATATACTGCTAATTAACAAGTAACAGTACCCTACATCCCCATCAAAAGCAAAATCAAGAAAGCAAGACACCCTTTACACTCTATTAGAAGGATTTGAGTTAAACGAATCACTTTACAGTCACAAAGGAGATCTCATTGAACATCAACACAAACATGCAAATCCAAACTAACAAAAGAGAAATTAGATCCAAAAGATTAGACAGAAATCACCATCAACTCTTATAAAATCCAAAAGACACAGTGGGAAATACCAAGAAACTGATATATGGGTACTCACCAAATGACTCACTGGAGCAAAAAAAATCAGTCAAACCATGAGATGAAACTTCAAGAACACGTCGACCCAGATTTGTTCACCTCGAATATATACCTTCTAGCCACTAAAATCAGCAAAAACAAAAAGGGTCAAGAACAGATCCAGAATAGCTTGCAACCCGAATACAGAAGTTAGAAAAAAAATTAAGTCTCGAGTGTCAACTGAGATGACAGTAGAGCTCTTCCATCAGCAGAAAGAGAGAGAGAGAGAAAGAGGAGAGCTAAAGAAGAGTGGAAAAGGATATTTGCTCAACGGTTGTGTAGAGGCTGGAAGTGTGAGTAAACTTAGCTATAAGGAGAGAGTATGGTACTCAACTACTCAGAATCTCTGATCTGCTTACAAGTAAAGTGGGTGTATTTGGAAACCCAACTAATTTACATAACCTACTATTTAGACACTATAATTGGTAAGTATAAACATTATTTGTTTTAAAACATAAAAGTATTTTTTGGTACCCACATTAGAGACTGATTAAATTTGGATTTGCGCTGAAAAGTTCTACATTAGGGTAAAATGCTTTCTAACAAACGTGATTCCGTACCAAAAGGGATTTGAACCCGAGACCTCTTGGTTAACGATAAATGAGTACTTATCACTCCACTACAATCGTTGATAGTAGGGGTGAACATAAATACCCGAAAACTGAAAAACCGAATCGAACCGAACTAATTCGTTTCTTCGGTTCTTCGGTTTTTCGGTTTGGTGTCGGTGTTATTTTTTCAAAAGTTCGGTTCTTCTGTTGGTGTTCGGTGTAAGGGTCTCAGAACTTTGGTGCACCGAAGGACCGAACTTTTATTTAAAAAAATAATATATATATATATATATATATAGACATTCTCTTAACTAAAAATAAAGAGTCAACTAACAATTTAATAATTCATGATCAAATCAAAGTAGCAAGAAATATACAATTCAATAGTTAACGTCAAATATTAATTCCCAAGAGGAACCAAAACATATTTTTATCAATGTACGTTATGTAAAAGAATCCATCTTCGTCTTTGTTTTTCTCGAGAAGTAGTTGGATGCACAATGTTCTTGACAAAGATAAATATAGTTTTAGTTAACACAATAAGTGTTCCACAATATTCCTTAACATACTTTTAAATTTTTAAGTATCTTATACTTTGATTTTGTCCTCATTTTATTTTTCATTTACACCGAAAATTTAAAAACACCGAACTAAACCAAACCGTAGTAGAAAAACCAAACCGAATTAGTTTGATTTGGTATACGGTGCACAATTTTCTAAAATCGAAAATCGAAGAATCGAACTGAGGTTTGATAAAACCGACCGAAGAACCGAACGCCCACCCCTAGTTGTTTGTAATATGAAAGTTAATTATAAGAAAAAGACCTTTCTCTGGATAACTTTAATGGGTAAATAAAGTATAGGTATGTATATTAGAAAATATTAAATACTACTCATATTTATAAGTAATACTAGTAGTATTATTGAATACATACGTTTTAAAAAACAAGCGGAATGATCTGAGAGACTTTTATATTTAGTTTTGAACTCTTGTAGAGAGTTTATTAACATCTAAGCTCATTAGTTTACCTCATCTATTCTTAATGATCGATCAACTAGACCATTCTACTCCACGAAGTTTCAATTAGATATTTAAATTCATTTAAAACAAGAATTTTAAGCACTTTTGTTATTGTGTGTTCCTCACATGCTCTGACATGAATTACACATCATATCCACGTTAGAAAAATTAATGTCACATCATATGATATATAATTGGTCATGTTATTTTTATATTCATCTACTGAAAAGATCTTTTTATCTTTTATTTTATTTTCTTTTTAGAACTTAAGTTTTATATGAATTTTTTTAGAGTGACTAAAATTTTATATGAATTTTTTTTAGAGTGACTAAAAATGATATTTTGCAAACGCTCGGAAAGGTTCTCGAGATTCTCAATCGCTCTTTTTAGTGGGGAGGAATAGTGCTGGAAGGGGGTGAGACCAAGCCGAGCCACTAGTAGAGTAAGCCCTTCCCACGTGTCAAGTTGAATATGAATAAATGAATGCCTTTTAATTGAGAGAAGGACTCGGAATTGACTCCCCTCGATTCGAGATCCGAAAGAAGGGTATGGAGTTTATCGATAATAGTTCACGAAGGAACTCCACTATTGTTTCTACTTATATAAAACAAACCGATCCAATGAAAAAATATAAAATATAGGGTCGTTAGAGAAATGAAGCTTTATCGAAGTGGAACACAAAATGATAAAAGTTCATCAGAGTTACAATTTGGACATTTTGAACTTTAGCATAGTGTGCTAGAGTTCCACATGTCAAAACTTCAAAAATTAGCATTGGTTGATTGAGGATAATTCTGTTAAAAAAAAAATTCATGTCAAAAGAGTGGCTAAAGCCTAAATGTTACTACTAATAAGTTTTAAAATAGTGATCAATATTTAATAGCAAGTATCAAAAATGGCAATTTACCAATATTACATGATGTAATTGCTCTTCCTTTATCAGGAATCTTGCATTGACCAATCAATAAACTGATCAGACAAATAATTTAAAATTATGTAATTGCACTCTATTACAATTTGTCATTACATGAAGGGGTCGAACGATGGATTGTATTGGCATAATTATTCTAACATAATAATTAGCATAAATAATTTTAGTGTTTGGTGGGATGCATCAATGCAGTATTTGATTGGTAGCGTAATAAAAGAGTGTTTGACTAAGTTTATAACTTCATCAAAGTAAAAAAATAATTGACTAATCAAATGTTTATAAGTTAAAATTAGTTGAAAGTCATAAATTGATCATCCAACTTATGAGTTACATCTTATAAAAATATTTTCAATTTAACCAATTTTAATTATAATTTTATCTCTATTTTTTTTTATAATCTTTGAAATACTTTTCTTAAGACATAGTAATCTTTAATTATCTCTACTTTTTTATTACTTATTTATCTTTTTTTGTGTAAAAATACTTTAAGGGTATTTAAGTCATTTTAATATAATTTGTATATTTTTCTTATAATAGAATTTTTGAATCTATTAATCAATTGAACTATCTCAATATACAAGCTAGGTGACATCTCTTTTGGCCAAAAACACTGATTTTTTTTCCTTTTGTTTTTTTTACAGAAAGAAATCCTCATAAGTTTTTAGTTTATCTTAATTTAGAAGTCCAAAATGCCTAAATAATTACTCAATTAATTAGGTGAAGACAAATACTCAAAAAAATAAAAAATTAAAGACGTTAGTTTTCAAGACTTGCTCATTTTTCAAACTATTGATCATATTCTTTAAACACTATCTTTTTAGTACAAATTAAAGACTCATGTGCTGAAGCACAAATCGAGATACACGATAAAACAAGAGTTTATCAAGCACATATTTTAAAGAAGAAAGTTTACCATAAAAATTCTCTCTTTTTTTATTGGAAAATTCAGTCCATACAGCCTCTAATTTCAATGAAAATATTATCTTTGTGAATTAAAGTATATATATGTATATACACACACTTTAATTCACTGTAAAGGCAGCATTTCTCCACTTCTGATAGTAGGATTTGTATGTTGTAATGGGCAACTGAGGTTGAAGAGCCTTTCTGGTACATAAGAAGCAATTGTTGTTAAACTAGCTTACCACTATTATCGACTTAAAAGCTTAGTTCGATCCTCGTTTAGCACATTCTTCGGCTCGTGTTAGTGCGTCAGTTATAACATCTATTGTCCAATCCTTGACATCTTCCTGCATATAAGCAATCAAATGAAACAACATAGTCATTCAATTTTTTTCATGCAGCTGAACCAGGAAGAATATTGAGGGAAATAGTTAAGGTATCAGAAGAAGAAAAGCATAAAGGTACATTACCACTTTATAAGATAACTAAGACGTTAAAGACAAGATGATCTTGCATGATCTCAGGAAGGTTGCGGGAAAAAGGCCCATGAGCCTGTGGATGAAACTCTGCCGAAGATGATGGATGGCACGTAAGACACAAACTCATGGCTTCCAGTGCCAGGGTTTTGGGGTTGGGGTTGCTGGAGACTGGGAAGCCTTTCTAAGAGGGACGTGAAACTTGAAACTTGTCAGGTACTCTCCTATCAATGAACCAGATTTGCAACTTCCTTTCTTCCTCACTCTCTTTCTTTTTGGGAACAAAATAGGGAATAACAGTCCGGGGACCCGAACCCTCGGCTCCGACATCATGTAAAGGAAAGGAGAATGAATTTCTTGATTCCTCAAGCATGTTGAGATTTAAATAAGCATTTACAAGTAATAGAGAAAAGGAAAAGAAACTATTTCCTGTTCCTAATTACACAATTACAGGGACTCCAAATCTTTCCCATATTACAAGGTACCTATTCTTGCAATATTTAGTATTTCATAATATTGACATTCTTAACTGGAGAGAAGGAAAAGGAAGAAATTTTAGGGCATTGAAATGAACGAGGCAAGTTCAATTTACAAAGAAAACTCAGGACAAAGTTTCCTCATGTCGGTCCATGAGAATAAGAATACAAAATCCACAAAATAGGCAATTTCTTTTTTTGATAACCATAGTGTCCGGACCAATTTGGTCACACCTCAATAATTCCACGAGGTACCTACTACCTCCCACCAACACAAGTAACGGGCAACTCTATCCACCAAGGGTACGACAGATGTGAATAAACCACCTAGTGTTTTTTTTGCCTCCACTAGGAATTAAACTTGAAATCTCATGGTTCTCAACCACTTCGTTGACACTAAGTCATGCCCTTGGCACCCAAGGAATGGGATGCAAATACCAAGAACTCCAATTTTTCCTTTTTCCACTTTCAAAGGAAATGGGATGTCAAATACCAAGAAGTTCAATTTTGAATAAGTTCAAACTTGACTTGTGTTTGATTTCATGTTAAATGCATGATACTGCGTGTGGATGATTGTTGACACCCAATTTTGAACTAATATTTTTCAAAGTTATTACTTTTAGGCTTCTTATTCGTTGAATAGCACAAAGTACATTTTTACACATGTTTAACCATTTTTAACACAATTTGTCGATAATCAATCCTTCTTTATGAAAATATGAGAATTTTTATCAATTATCGTTTCAGTTAATTTCGATTATCACTAATTTTCACTAAAATATTTTTTCATAAAGTTCACTATTTATGGGGCCTCAAATTTTTGGAGGTCTAAAGCAAAAGCTTCATTGATTTTCCTCTTGAGCCATTCTTGTCCTTTAAATGGAGACACTTAGAAAAATTCTTGCGTACGCCACTGCCTCCACACCCTCCTATCTAAGGTCATGTCTTTGGTAACCTGAAGTTGTGTCATGTTCTGTCTAATCACCTGTCCCCAATACATCTTCGGCCTACCTCTACCTCTCCTCGTACCAACTATAAACTACAAGAGGATTCGAGGATTTAGTTAAAAATTTATCTGGATCCCTCGGATCTATCTATGCAAAAAACCTTATGATAGCTCTATTACAATTAGCAAGAGACCTTACAAAAGCACTAACACAGTTTCAGATTTTGATCTTGTCATAAATACCAGTGTAAGTGCACATTCACAATAACAGTGACAAAGGGCTTCACCTCTAAATTCACTGATAGAAGCAGATAACAGGGCAACAGAAAGGAATAATGGGGTTACGACAAACAAGGATAAGGTATAGATGGGTTGGAGTAAAATTGAGAGAACCCCTCTATGGAAAGCCACGAGGAAATATCGGGAGGAAGCAGATACCACGATAAAAGAAGGATTTAATGCAGGCATGAACCATTGAAAATGTTGCATCAGTAATGACCATGACTAGTCAAAAGTAAGCTGTTTGCAGAAGGAGATGGAGGAGAAATACTGATAGGATCCTGAAAGGTAGTGCAAATAATAAATGGAAGGTATACAATTAACAAGAATATAGAGGCGAATATGGGAATAAAACATAAAGTGACACAAGAATCTTATAATAGAGTGTGTCGTCTCAATATCCGTCCATACTAGTTAGTAGTCATAGTATTCCTCCTATAGTTTCTTGTCCTTTGATTTCTGTTACTATTTGTACTTCCATTACTTCTTTTTTTTGGACTGTTTTTCCTTGAGCCAAGGGTCTATCGTAAGCAACCTCACTACCTCTTAGGTAGGGGTAAGGTCTGCGCAAACTCTACCTTCCCTCGACTCCAATGATGGGATCACACTCCAATGAATCACAATGATGGGATTACACTCCAATGAATCACAAGATTTCATTTTATTTTTTATTTTTTATGAAGTGAGATTTCATTAAGGCATCCAGTAGATGTAAAGATACAAAGAGGGGGAGGGGGGAGGGGGGGGGGGGGCTTCTGTCAGCTCAGTAAGAACAAAAAACTTACGGAGCTAAGGAGCTGACAAAATCCAGGTAGTGATCTAAGTTATTTACAGGGGAAAAGTTGGCCCAACTAAAAAGGTTAACCAAACAACAGCCTTAAGCTTACAAATTGGAGTTAAAACTCCATCGAAAAATCTACTGTTTCTTTCATTCCAAATAACCCAAAAAATACAAGCTGGGGTCATGAATCATGATCCAGATTTTCCTGATAGATTTTCTAACTTCCATAGAGCTCCAACTAGTGTAGGCATCTCTGATATTGAAGGCCAAAAAATACAAGCTGGGGTCATCAATCATGATCCAGATTTTCCTGATAGATTTTCTAACTTCCATAGAGCTCCAACTAGTGTAGGCATCTCTGATATTGAAGGGCATGGACCAGCTTATACCAAAACGTGCTAGATTTCATAAGATTTCATTTTCTTGAAACAATAACTTAGATGATAGGTCTGCAGCTAATGAAAAGAAGAGAAATGGATTAAATTTGTTGTACAGCACCCAAAAAGTCATGGGAAAAGATTAGTTCTGACTGCCAGGAGATCGTCATTGTAGTTGCAGGAACAGTGGACAAACACTCGTGTTGCTAGAATAACTGCTGGAGAAAATAAATGCAGGTA
>JAJONR010009650.1:0-28743 GCA_029582245.1 Solanum etuberosum
GATGTCACAAGATGGACATAAAAAAAAATATTGTAATTTGGCAAACTTACTTGTATGGTTTTAATGGTACTATGCAAATATAGTGTATTTGTGTTATATGAATACATGTGAATTAAACCTTAGGGTTTGTGATAATTTTGGAATTGCCATTTTGTTTTCTCTGTCTAAATTTATTTTATTAGTACTAATTTTTATTTTTTTTTGCCTTTCTCATAGGTAACTATCTAGTCTATTCATAGTTTGATTATGACTTGTAAAAACAAAGGCAAGTAGTTAGAATCTTTGAATTTAGATAAGCAAATAAGGATTTTTATATATAGAAGCTACTCCCTTGGGAATGATAGTATAACGTTGGATATGAACTGCTTCTTTATTATCTAATGGTATTAGTTAGAAATAAAAAATAGAAAAAGCTCTTACCATGGATTACCCCCCCACCCCACCCCCTCTTCCTCCATGGTAATATTATCTGGCAAGTCCATCTATTAATTCATGGTCCATCGCGATTAATCAGTCTAAGACCATGTCACGGAGGGGTCTCGGCTTTCATAAAAAAGTTAGTGACTTCTACAATCTAATTGACCTGTACAATTCAGACTATCTAACAATTGGACCTATTTGAGCGAGATATAAATTGAATTGGGTAATTGAATAAAATATAATACTATACAAAGAAATTAAAACTAGGTAAAGATTAGACGGACTTCTAACCAAATAACCAATCAATTTATAAACTCAATTCATTTTAATTAGTTCAAATTCAATCCCCCCAACACATTTTACACCAATATGTCTAAGAAAAACTGTGTAATTATGAAAGAAAGATAGAGATGACTAAAAATAGGGTTTGAATTCAAGTATTCAACACAAAGTTACTCCATGTCCTCAAACTATACGAGGAAAAGAAAACATATGCTGTTTCTTGTCATATTCAAAAATTATGGGACCATGAATTTTAGAAAAGATAAGTTCGAGGGTGTTTTAATTAAACCTGAGAAATTTTCGGATATTGCTTGGCGGGCGGGCGGGCCTTTTTTCTATATTTGCCGGTTTGTCCTTTTGTTATGGTGGTCTAACGAAAGCAGTGTATTTACTGATTTGTCCCTGTAGTTAGTGCAAAACTACCGTATTACCACGATAAGGCCGGCAAAGGCCCGTCTGAAATGACCAAACGATCCTCGCTCGTCCGGTTGAGCGTTGACTGAAATCCTGACCCGACATCCTGGCCCTTATGTGTTTCGTCCATTTTAATTTAGAAATTCTACACAAATTCATAGTGTTAAAGGTTAATTATATATATATATTTTATTTTATTTTCTTTCAAATTACAAAAAAATTTAAATTTGGTGGAATTCGAATACATCTCGAAACGTCCCGATACATCGCATTCCAGTTTCGGATATATCGCTCAACATCTCGATACATTGCGTCTCAGTTTCATATATATCACTCAACGTCCCAATACATCGCATAAAGTGATGTATTCGAGAATAGGAGAGAGTAGAGATTTTTGTAATTTTTTCAAATGGTAGAAAATTTTATCGAATATGATAAAATAAGTTATGTATTTAAGTAATTTTTTCTACAATTTAAGTATCTTAATTTAATTAGATATAATATTAAAATTTTGTGATTTAACTATATATAATATGAGTATTAAAATATTATTTAATTTATAATCTTAAATTTATCATATTAAATAAGAATTCAGTTCATTCAATCAACTAAAATCGAAGATATAATTTCTCATGTTTTGGACTTTTGGTATATATATACTTATCATGAATATAAACTACTCGTATCATTTCTATATTGAAATATCTACATGTGAAAATTTTACTGTGATATGTGACAATAATTCACTTTTTTTATTTAAACAACGTTACTTTCGTATATGCTTTCAAACTTACCAAACTTTAATTAATTAAAACAAGAGACGCATCACTCTTACATAATTTCAATATTGAAAAATACAAAATTAAAGCAAGGCTTGACGCCTTCTTGAAAAGTTGATTTAATACTTCTATTAAACTACTAATAATTTATAGGATCAATGTTGTTGAAGTGTTTTGCCATCAATTTCCATGGAATTATTAGTACAAGATGAACAACTTAACTTGAATTGATCAAACAATTCAGTAATAAAAGCCTTAATAGTGAGCTCGGGGAGCAAGTATAATATTTTAAATATGAATGTGAAATGTGCAGGTTAAATTGAATTTAAGAGAATTAATATGTACAGAATTAATAAACAAATGGATCAAATTTTTCAAATTTTGAACATTGATACAATATTGGTAACAACTACTGTAAATTTAGAAAAGGGGTACAAAAATATATGCAATCATGCACCTGATGACTATATTAACTTCTTTATTTTCTCAAAAGAAAGAAGAAGAAAAAGACAAGTGCTTATCGGTATGTCATAGGCAATTTGAATTTTGCTATGATTGGTCATTATAATGATTTCCATTTCAAAATTAATTAAAGCAATTGAAATGTCAGTGTATAAGAGTCCAATATCAAGCATCTTTAATTTGGATGTTGCTGTCTGAGTCCCTTAAAATATTTCTCATGCTTTAATTTAAAGATTTGTATTTGACTTTTGACTACCACAGTTTATGTCCATCTCCTCTGTATTATAACAAAAACAACATTGAAATTATTTATTTTATTTCAGCATTTGGCATGGCTCCTTAGCTCTTTACTTTTAGTACATCCCCCCCCCCCCCCCCAAAACTATGCTGCTTGTTATTTTTATTTCTATTTTGTTTTAAACACGTACTTCAAGCAACACCTAAATTTTACTTCAACTTTGATTTGATATTATCTCTATATCTATATCTCGTTTCTTGGGGTGGGGCCCTTCTTCGGATCATGCTAACGCTGGATGATGCTTTATGCATTAGGTTGCCTTATACATTAACTGGTCCATTTCATGATAGAAACCAGGAAATTACCCCAATGACCTTCAAAAATGGTGGTCTTGAACTTGAGTCTCATTTGTCTCACGGGAAAACCTTAAAAGTCAAAATTTGTTAAGCTTAAAGTTTTGCCCATGATGCAAGCGAGGACACCCACCTCCAAGGTCATTCTTATAAATCACGTTAGAAACTGACCCCCATAGAAGACGAGCATAAGCTTGGATTAGTACTACTCTTCAGAAAGATTAGCACCCAGTCTTTATACAACATGTACAAAGTGTGCCC
Organism: Solanum etuberosum; assembly: GCA_029582245.1. Classification (NCBI taxonomy): domain Eukaryota; kingdom Viridiplantae; phylum Streptophyta; class Magnoliopsida; order Solanales; family Solanaceae; genus Solanum; species Solanum etuberosum. The sequence goes on from JAJONR010009650.1 coordinate 3,210, forward strand.
CTCTATTTTAGCCCAGAAACTGCAAACTATAGAAAGGTCAAACTGTTGTGGGTAAATAAGAGTTCAACTGCAAAATGCAATTGTTAGCCATGGTGTTTAAGCAATGTAGCTGTGGTATAAGCAGAAATATCATTTGTTTGTCTCGTTGAATTATGATATAATAACATCAAATGGTTAATGTACAAAGAAATAAGCATTTTATGACAACAGAGATTGAATCTTTAGATAACAAAGAGAACCAACCACAAGTTTCTTACAGTTTTGCAGACACGAGATAAATGTTGCAGATAAATCCTATGAATACCATATGAAGTATAACAAAGAGAACCACAAGTTTCTTACAATTTGCAGACACTAGAACAAATGTTGCAGATAAATCCTATGAATACCATGTCAGTGTAACAAAGACAGCTCTAATGCTTCGTATGATCATAAAGATCGAGGAGGCTTTTCTAATAATGCAGAAAGATAAACTTCATCCTTGGCCTTGGGAGCAATAGACCACTTGTGCTTTTTGTACCTGAACTGCAGAAACATGTACATAAAGTCATCCAGATCAGTCCTATTACAAAAGAATCGATCAATCCACAACAATCCTCCTGGTCTCAAAACACGATCCCAGTCAAATAGGATAAAGTCCAACAGCTGTAGATCGATCCAACCATCCATAAATCCGGCAGTGTGGATCAAATCCATAGTGTTATCAAAGAATGGAAGCCTTTGATTCAGTGTCACATATAGTGGAATCAAACCCCTAAGTGCTATCGTCTCGCTGAAAGGAGCTCCAAGATTCAGTGCAGTCGAAATGATTGTCACATTCTGCCCTCTCATTCTTGCAGCAAAAGTCCCCGTTCCAATGCCAAAATCCAGACCAATTCTGATCTCCCCTGGCTTAACTGCCAATACATCTTTGATCAAGAAATCCACAGGAAGTGAAGAATTTGTTACCCATTTTATCTCTTCTTTATCCATTTCAAAACATCCGGTGCACTTAGTGTAACCTCTTTTAGGATTCTTACTCGATAAACACTCGTAGTTCCTGCAAAGGTAATTGCTCCACCTAACATTTCTCCCATCCGGGATCCTCCATAAGGACTCGTTAATCGGATAAGGCTTCTGATAGAGCTTAGAGGCCCTTGTCAAACACCTTCTCCTTGGCAAAGGATCACAACCATTAATCATAAGCTTCTGAGCAATGTTCCAATCATCTTTACAATAAGATCCAATATCATAATCCATATATTCCTCCAATTCTTTCTTCATCGACACACAAGCATGCCCTATCGTGTTATAAATCATCTGTGTTCCAAAAATATTAACCTTCTTATGTCTATTCTCCTTCGGGGTAATATACTTTCGGATCTCCTCAATCACAAAGTTATTAATCAAGGGATGTTCCTTAATAGTCACATTCCCAATTCCTTCAACTCTAGGCATCCTAATTTGCCTAAGGGTAATATGAGCAGAGTATAAAGGCTTAATCACCTCTTCTTCCAAGAACTTCTTGTATTCCAATTTGGGAATACTCCCTTTTTCTAACTCATTTTTGTTCTTCTCCATCTTTTGTACAATCAATTCAATCTTATCTTGCAAACTCTCCATCTTATCGAGCACTTCATCAACGCGAAAACTCAGTGCTTTTACATCAAAACTATCATAAACATCCTTCACACCATAAAAATGGCGACATATATCCTCATCATGTAAGAAAAATCCAGCAGAATAAAACCTAAATAAACTCGAAAGGCTCACGAGTATAACAAGTGAACCTAGCACAAGCTGAATGCAACCCATTACTCTTCCTAATCTACATTTTCTAAAACAAAAGATGGACTCACCCATTCTCAATCAATACTAAAATTCCAACAATTCTATCCTAAGATTTCCCAATAATCAAAAACAGAACAAAGATTCAATATAAACATTGCCCACATAAATGGAATCCATATAATCAACTGAAGAAGCAGATCAAGTACCATTAATTAATTACCTGGTTTTACCACCAAACAATAACTACGCCTCAGTTCCAAACAAGTTGGGTCGGCAAGGATGTGAAATTGGAAACTGAAAATTCAAAGGGTTAGCACTAAGTTGATCTAGAACTTCAAATAAAATGGTGTACATTAGCTTAAAAGTTAGCATTAAAAATTGCTTGAAACAAATACCAATTGATCTAAAGAGCTGGGAAATCGTGAATTCTAAGCTTACAACACATATGGGCATGTTCATGAGCTTGGATAAAGGGCAAATGGGTGTTAAATTAATATATAATTTGAGATAATCAACTGAGATAGAGTAATTACTACACATTTCTCTAGGATATACAAAGTTTATTACTATAATTATGTGAGATACATATATATTAACGTTGACTTTGACTTTGAGGGGGGTGGGTGGGCTTGACCGTTAAAGTTCCATTTGGTTTAAAATTTAGGTTTTGGCCGTTGAATTATTTATTTCTAGCGCTAGGACAAAGGGATCACAATGTATAGAATTAGTGGGATATTGGCTAACTTAAATTGCTGTCCATGTATCGTTTACATGACCATATCCATGGGTCGGGGCGGATAGTCGTCTTATCCACCTATTGTTTTGAATGAAAAGATTCGGAAGTCTTGGTCTCGAGTTAAATGAAGGCATTATTTCATTCTCATAACAGGAATGGACGGTATGCAAGACTAAACAAGCTGCTCCCTCGCAGACAGAGACCCATCTCAAAGAACGAATAGTGCTTTACGCCACACAATTTAATCCTAGTCACTCTACCATGTCCACTATTCCTCGCACCTAGCTTATGCCAAATGAACTATTGATTAACTGATGCAATTTACTGTAGTTAAGTGATATAATGAAATGAATATATACCTAAACAGATCATGATTAAGTGATAGTTATGTATATTTATTATACGCATGACATGTGTTTATTGATTTGGTGTTAAGTGCGAATAAGTTTTCCGATTTTGCTAGTGGCCCAAGATGCTCTTTGCTCGTTTTCAAAGAGCTTACAAAGGATGAAGCTCATTGGGCTCAGTCCAAGACTGTCAAATTTATCAAGTTATTTAAAGACGAGCCATTAGGAGGAAAACTCCGTGCAAACTGAACTATTGGATACATAGTTTTGCTACTGGCCCAATTTGCTTTTATTCAAAGCCCACAAATAATCTTTTCTTTCTTTCTTTTCCCACACAAAATAATCCAATTTGCAAGTTTAAGGTGTCCAGAATAGGATGAAAAATCTAGAAAAATTATTATCTAAATACACAACTTATTTTATCATATCGTTTTGGAATGTATCCGGATTCCACCAAATTTAAGGGATTTATGTAATTTGAAAAAGAGTAGGAATAGGATGTAATTAACTCTTAACACTATGAAATTTGTGTAATTCCCAAAAATATAATACATTTCAATAGTATATATAATTAAGAGACAAATTATCTTTCTGATCCATTCCTAATTTCAATCATGAATTGAAATCTATCATCTACACATATAGTAGAGCATAAAAAAACTATTAAACAACAAGTTTATTACATTCCTATACATGAAGAATATGCTTAACTACTTTAAAATAGACCTTTCCAGTACTGTTTAAATATGTAAAATTCAAGTGATAATATAAACACACCAATCACCCTAGTTCAAATATTAAACTCGCAAAATATTGATAGTTTATGAGTTTAGGGTATTAACCCTTTAAAATATTCCCAATATATATAGAAATATTACTTGGAATTTAGAGAAGAATCTTGTGAATATAGACTATAGACTTCTGTAGCAATAGGCTGGGCCAGTTAGATTATAGACTTTTTTTCAAAAAAAAATTCTTCTTGTTTCAACAGTAAGATACTCCACTTGTTCCCAAAAATTAACGTGCTGCTTGAGAGTCTCTTTATGGATTTTCACATAAAATAATGACTTGGAATACCTATAAAGTTTCTAACCCTAGATGTGTCAATAAGAGAAGCTTGTTGTTGTTTCTTTAAAATATAAATATAAATATAAATATAAATATAAATATAAATATAAATAAATACATGTAAATAAGAGATTGAGCTAATTTGCAAAACTAAGTTTGTCGGACCAATAAGAATGTTCTGCATAACTACAATTAATTATTTAGTAGTATATAACTTTTACATTATAAGTTCAATTTGAGTACTGACGTCTGACTATAGTAATTAGTAGGAATATATATATAGTGTGATGATTTGCACCAAGGGGTTTTAAAATATGAAGAAATAAACACACGAAAAAATATAGGAGGATTTAACATCTACTATATATACATAAATAGTAATATTTTTAACCATATATAAACAATGTAATTTTTTGTTGAAAGAAGCTCGTCTATACCCTAGGTCCTACCTAACTCTGACCATGGCCCAATGTCATTACCAACCCGCTTGATAGCTCAGTTAACGAACTTAAATATCAAATGCGTTTTTACTTGTTTTTTTGTATTTTCCAAAAAAAATTACACATTCTAGTAATTTTGTAGTAAACAATACACATTTTAAAATATAAAATTTTCTATAGAAGTGAATTTTCTTTTTTTTAGAAAGTTCATATTTATACATTCAATATGAATAAAAATTGTCTACAAATACTTTGATTTATTTAGTCAAAAAGTCTTTTGTATGACGAATTAATTAATGAAGAGTATAGTTTGAGTAATGAAAATGTAAGAATGTGTGTTTGACATTGGCATAAATTAAAACAAAAGGGGATAAAATCATGAAATCTTTTTATTAATTAGAATTTATTTTGTAAATAAAGTGAACCCCAGATTAATGGCAAATCTTGTAGTAAAATAATATTGTCGTCATTTTATCCTCATTTATGGGCTGGCCGCTAGAAAACAATTCACGGTTAGTGCAGCAAGAGAAAAATAATAAGAAATCCTATAGCTATATATATATATAGTACCACAAACAAATACTGTAATCAACATGATCAAGTACAATAAGGAATTTCATAATTTTGAGGAAAAATAATAGTACTCCATTAAAAGCAGAATCTGCAGTAAACATTCATCATGTGGGGATATAGTAATTTTATAAATAGTAAAATTATAAAAAGCTTAATTAATTAAATGTGAAATTAATTAAGGGTTGTGCCGACAAAAACCTAAATCTTATTAGTAATCAAACACTAGGGCTTCGTATTAGTAAATCATTCCTTCCATTTCTGCTCTTTAATTTGATTAATTAATAGCACATGTAAACGTGCATTAATGTCGTCCATTCATTTCAATCTTTAGTGTTAATACTTTTAATTATTTTAAAACTAGTTTAATTAAGGAAATTAAAAATTATTTAGCAACTACTTATTACCTATAGGGGATTTGAGGGGAGGGGACCATTTTGTACCCTAATAGATATGACTAAAAAGCTTTTTACAGGTTAAATGATGTTAATCTGCGAATTAGTGGATTCGATTAGATTTTAATTCACTTTAAATCCCCTAATCTTGTCAACTTTGACCAAAGATTCAAGTTTTGAATTTAATTTGTTTAGTTAGTTATAAGTACGTAGTACTCAAAATCGTGACAAAAAATATAAACATTTGTTAAAAAAAAATGTTTTTATTTACTTAATTATATATTCAACACTATTCATATATATCACACTGCTCCATGCACATGCACATGCATATGTTGACAATTACATATACATACCATAATATTATGGGCGAAATTCACCTTATCCGATACAGAATACATGTGTATCTACTGTTTTCAACTTAAATATCTATACAGTTAAAAATTCAGAATATATATAAAAATGTGCACGCACTCTAAATTAACATCCACTGACTTAAATTCCTAAATCCGCCCATATCAACAAAAAATCCACAACTAATTCTATAAGATATGGTGGATGAACATGTGAAATTGGTTCCAATAGCCAATGTAGGAAGGATTATGAAACAAATCTTGCCACCAACAGCCAAAATCTCAAAAGAAGCAAAGGAGACGATGCAAGAATGTGCATCAGAATTTATAAGTTTTGTAACTGGTGAAGCATCTGACAAGTGTCAAAAGGAGAATCGCCGAACGGTTAATGGAGATGACATCTGTTGGGCTCTGAGTTCACTTGGTTTTGACAACTATGCAGAGGTTATGTTGAGGTACTTGTATAAGTTGAGAGACTTTGAAAGAATAAGAGCTAATCAAAACAAATTAGGTTTAAATGATGATGATGAAGATAATACTGATGATGAAGAAGCTCCAAGTGCTACTACTTCTCTAGCACCACTAGAGTTTAATATAATGGAAAGAGTGCAACGAAGACGCTTCAATGAGCGACTGTAAAGGATTTGGATCATTTCTCGATTTGTGCAGTAGTGTCATGATGATTTTTTGATGTATCGTTCAACTATATGGAGTTTTTGTCAGGTGTTTCTATTTCTTTGTTGTTGCTTTTTGTTTTTAATTTCATTTTCGTTCATGTATGTATACCAATCTCTAGTTTGAATGCTTGACCACAGTTATTTAAGACATTTTTTCCTTTAATATACTTCGGACGTTATGATTTGGAGGTTGACGGATGACATGATCATACCTTCTCAAGCGATCTTCTAGCATTGTGTTAGATCAATATGTGCTACTAATTAGAGTCTTAGCTTGCTTTGCACTTTCTAAATGTGGCATTTTTAATCTTGCTTATTCTTGTATAATCACTCATCCATATTAATTAGCATTGTATTAATCAGGATACTCTTTCACCACTCATCGGATAATCTTAGTATACCATATTAAATAGTTATCCTACTCCGACCTTCTTGAAGACACTTTAAACTTTTTATTGTGAGGATATATACCATCTAATCATCATATTTTTCTTACCAATCTTTACTTATACATATAAATGGTTTTCAAAACTTCTAATTAACCACACAAATTGAGTTTAATTAAGCAGGACTTTTGTAATTAGGGTTTAAGCAGGCAACCTAGGGTTTGTGTAATTAAGGGAATGAGGGGACCACTCTTCCAATATCTTCCTGGAAGAGGGATCCTAGCTAGTGGGGAGCTGAATCCACTGTTCACTAAAAAGTTGTGATTATATTATAATAATATTATTATAGTTTTATGCAAACCCTAGTTTATTTGATTTTTGAATGATTTGCACCATATTTGTAAATGACATCATGCATGATGTGTAACAGGACCAGTAACAAATCAAAAGTGATAATTAAGAGTATTGTGTTGCAACATATATATGTTTGATATCGATCTTAATTGAGACCAAGTATGGTGTTATTTTTAACTAGCAGTTAAATTTTTAGATGAAATGATCGTACCGTTCAAAATCTCAATGCACCTATTCTTCGGCATGAAATGATGGAAGATTAAAGGTGTTTTGGCATTAGTGAAGTAATTATGTAGATAAGTAGAGAATTATATATTATTAATTAATTAGCTGATGGAAACTAGAGTTGCACGGCATAGTATTAACTATAAATATAAATCTGTATACTGCTGTAAGTTTATAAACACCTGAATTGTATATTTTATCCAAATAGTAATTAAAAAAAATAGAATTAGTAAATATAAAATCAAAAATGCTATATAAAACACACATCTGTCCAGTCATACGTACACATCTTTAACATTGCGATCTTCTCGGGGACAGATGTTGCCTTTTGGCTACAGCTTCATCTGAATCATAACTTTCGATATGGAGTAAAGATATATCTACTAAAATCTCAACAAATATAAGATCAAAATCCGTAATTTTAACAATACAATGAGTTCAGAATCATAAAAGTTGAACCCATTTCCGCATCTGCTTCTTCTCTCAAACCTGATGCAATAGACGGTGTCTTCCAGTATGACAAGATTTTTTGCTCTATATTAGGAAACTGTGATGAGCAGCAATGAGGAACTATTTCCACCGGCCAAATAACATGCTTGAAGCTAAAACTTGAGTTAAGAGCAGCTCAAGAGATGTCTGTAACCTCATTTGAGCTATCTTTGGATCTATGCTTCCTTTTTTTACTCCTGCAAATACATACCAGCATTATTTTCTGGCTGGGCGAATGAATTATGACGAAACCAAGAGATCGAAAAATGACAATCAAATTAGAGTTGATTGAACGCACTTGTCATGTGAACCCGGATCAAGACATGATTTGAGTTTCCGATCAATGTGCTTCACATCTTTGGAAGTCGGAGTCAAAAGTTTACCAATCTGTTTAAATACCAGGAGTTCAGGCAGTAAGAGGACCATGTTAAACCCAAACGAAGATTCCAGGGAAGAAGTCAGAAATATTTCCAGAAAGAAGAAGAGAAAGATAAACAATTTCAGGCATGCAGTAATAACAAGATTAAGTACTTGCCAAAGAATCAATGGCGTTTATAGAACCAGTAAGTTCTGAAATGGCATGACCTGGCTGATCATGATGTGATAGGACACTTCTCAGGTACCTGGTAGAAGAATCATTATCATGTCAATAAGAGTGTTACCGGATTATTGTGGATCTGTCCAAATGAGAAAGGGACTGAGACCTCTCAAAATCAAATATGCCATGCGCTGCATTAGCTCTATGCAGAGCAGCCAATGCCAACTGAAATAAGTAAAACGAAACTTAAATAAGAAAATTATCTAAGAAGATGTGCATGTGAGTATTATTATCTGTATTCTGTAGCACATTTTAAAAGAGCAAATCATCACATAGAATGCAAAAGCCAGAGTTTTAATTGACTGTGGTATCCAACAAGGTCATCAGATGATGAATTTCTCATATGTCAAGTATGGTACCATTCAGTGATCATCAGAAAAAGTTTCCCCTTGTGCGTTTCAATTTTTTCCAAAATGCAGTCTTGTCCTGTGTCAGAACAGCTATCATCTAATATTGACTAATCACATTATTTGTCCTGTGCTAAATATGAGTCCTATGGGCACAACCTCGCCAAAATATAGAACTCCTCCAGAATCTATCTACAACCACCTTATGGGCACATTATCCAATTATGAGTGGAGGCTTTCCTTGGTTATAGAAACCCACAGACAACATTTGGAACTCCCAACGAACTAGATTTGATCTAGTCTAGTCATACTAGGAAAATTAAATGTCAATAACAGAGGATCCATTCTCCATGTCCACACTTCACATGAAAACAAAAAATATGAGAAGGGAACAAACTAATATCAAAAGTTTATGACTGAGTGGAACATGAAACTTTTCTTTCAACAAAGATGAAGCAAGCCTAAAAAATGTATGTATTTGTTGATGTAATCCTCTGCAGGTGGGAAGAGCCAGAAATCACATTCATACAGTATAAAATCATTTCAACAGAGGATGTAAATTATAAAATATAACCTGCCCAGGTGGGAATAGAAGTGGTCCATCACTACGCATAATCTTATCTGCTTCAATCCTAGCAGTATCAAGTGCACCCTGTACTTCAGAAGAAAATAACCTTAGATGGTAGACGACTCCAGAGGTCAGAGTAATATGAATTGAATTATTTCCCATATATGAGGTAAGAACTCAATCAGGAATAACCAAATTAATTCATTATCTACAGTAGATGAATCACGGTTAGTAATGCATCGATGCATGTCAGAATGTTACCAACTACTTATGAGGGAAGTTGATTCCTTCTTCTTGTCACAAGTTGCATACACAAAAATGTTTGAAGAAATTAATTGAAGTATAAATAAATAATAGTTGGTTGGTAGCTCAATCAGCTAGATAGGGATCTATGGTGTGAAACTCTAAGAAGAAATTGAATTATAATAATCACCATGTCTCCAACATGCCACTTTGATGATGTTCAAAAGAAGATTGATGATAATCTAGCAAGAAGATGCATTAACCTTGATTATCTAAGGAAGAATTAGAAACAATAAAAATGGGAAGAGTGAAATCAGCATTTGTTCCATTGGAGGGAGAACTGCAGATTTTCAATATCGCATATAGATTACGTGGTTTGGGTGGGTTTAACTGCAAAACTACTAGTTATTGAAAAATGTTGTATGAAATTCAATTGCTAGAAGCCAGAATTTACAAGGAGCAGAAATAGTGGAATAACATTTTATTTGATAAAAAGAAAACTGTATGGCCAAGGAAATAACAATTTGTTTTTATATGTTAACCTACATCTGCCCCACCACTAACCCCCTCCCAGGAGTCAATTGTGGCCCTTTTCCTCCATTTAGATCCCTTCGTAACTTGAATTCTCAAGCTCGAGGTTGAGGGACTTTTCATTTGAACTACCTTATCTTGTCGGAAGGAAATAACAATTACCTTCAGTGCCACAAGCTGGTCGTCATCTTGAGCTCCACAGAACTCCTAAAGTTTCAAGAGCAATAGTCAATAATTGCAATGAAGAAATCAAGGAGCGGAAATAACTACCAATCAAAAGGAAGATATCAAAAGGCAACAAAGCAATTATTACTCAAAGGGGAAGGTGTAACAGATCAACAGAAAAAGACCTCTAAATCACTGATAAAACCTTCAAGTGCACGATATGGAGCATAAGCAATAAGATCAAATCCTAGACTCTGCAAAAGAAAGGTTATAAAAAAGTTGATTAAAGCAAGATTTAAAGGGAAATGTAGAATAAAATAACCTTTAAATAAAATCCATGCCTGAAAAACCAGCATCTCATTATTGAGGATTACATGATGATCCTGTCCAATCCCCTTACCAAGCTCCTCAGCTGATACATGATTTTCCTCTGCCTTGCAAGCTGCATATATGCACGTCAACCTACAAAAAGGAAGAAGGGGAAGCTAGTGAGCTTTGTCTTTGTCAACTATCAACTACTGCATGCATCATTATATGTGGATTCCAGATGACTTTGTTTATGTTTTTAAAATGCACTTCAACTTGAATTTGGCAAAAGTAACTATTATGCAAATGACCAACAAAACATTGCATAAATATAGGGGGGGACTAGTTAGATTTTCTTATATTGGGAAGTTGGAGAAAGCACAGAGAAGATAGATTACATAATGTCTTTGGGGTGATGTTCCATCACGGACCATAGCAGATAAAACCTCTTAAAATAAATGAGAGCTGTTGCCTGCAAACAACCATGAGAACTGCTTAATCTTCTAGTTGATTCATTATAGTAGCAGATCCAATAATCAAAACTTTATACCTGAATCTTACGCGGGAACTTAAAGGCATCACAGACGTCTTGAATTTTGAATTCGTAGAAAGCCCTTAGAAGTTGTTCTTCTTCAACTTTGAGTGGTTTAGGACGCTTTTCAGCTAACATGCCAACCAAAATAGCAACCAAAAGAATGATAAGAATTATGATTATCTACCAAGATTAAAGGGAGGTAAACCAGAAACTTTATAGTTTCTCTAGTTTTACTTTGATCTGAATAAATACAATCTTACCATTATCTTTTGCATCATTTTGACTTTCAGCATATGAGAAAGTCCCATCAATATCAACTTCCATTCGAGTTGTTCCAAACTTCAGAATAGAATTAGCTATCAGTATTATTCATAAACCCACAAGCACTATAAATCAGACCTATCTTCTGGGCCATAAAAGTTTCAGGTAATGCTGCCTATAAAATTAGGCAAATCGTTGAAGCAGTGAGGAAGTAACATAATTGTTTGAAAAAAAAACACACAAGACAAGCATATAGAATTCATACACCATACACATAAAATGGAAAAGAAATTCTACACAATCTAACTCTATGGGGTAAAAGTTGCACTTAAGACTTGGGACAATCAAGAAACGACACGTGGCAAAAAGAATAGGTCAAAAGTGACTCAGCAGGGACAACACCAAATGACCAGTAAGGGAAATCCTATCAATGAAAAATCCGGAGTCAAGACAGTTGGGGCCGGAGTCATAACGGTGAAGACAGCCTAGCTCCGGAAATATGGGACCGGCCACCAAGTTGTGACCAAACAAGCTAAGGTCGAGATAAGTTCAGGGGTCCAGCCGTAGTGGAAAGAGCCTGAGATCTCTGTCAGCCATTGCGGAAAGAGCCAGAGATCTCTGCCAGCCGTCACGTAACTGAAATAAATGTGCAACTGATGGACTTAATGTGGGCTAGATCCATGGAAGTTGGTCTCAAGGGCTTAGCTATAAATAATCTTATATCAACTCATTGTAAACCTTCTAATTTTTACTCATTTACCAGCATTATAATCTTACTTTATGTTCTTAAGCTCTGAAACTCTATGATTCTATCATTCTGAATAATATCAATAAGATCAAGCTTACCCGGTGACACTGCCAGCTACCAGCACCGGAACTCAGGTTCATTCTATTCACTTAACTTATCACTTCATGCCTATACCATATTTTCCATTTATGTTGCCTTGTTCGTATTGATCAAGCAAGCTACAATACACAAACCACATGTTTTGGACATCTCAATACGCTTGTGTTTGAACCATGTCTTAAGTATAAACACTAACTACAGCAACAAAAGGTCAAAGAACACATTCACATTGCTTTCATCAAAACAAAACATAATTAGGTGAAAAGGGTATCTCAAACAAAGAGAAAACATATCCACAAGCACACAGAAAATGAAAAATGAAAAAAAAAAGAAAAGGAAATGGAACTAGCATACCATCTCTAGTGCTTGTTTCGCCCTTTGATTAGCAACTTTATACTTATGTTTCTGTGAATACAGTAAAATATTCATAAACCCAAAAACTCAAATACAAATGGGAAAATGAAAAAAAAAAAAACTGATATTCTCCAAGATTAAGTTTTGATGAACAATTGTAACTCACAATATCTTGGGGAGTATAAATCCACTTGGTTTTATGAGTAGATGTCATGAAATCCGCCATATCTTCTCTCTGCCGATTCTAATTCTCTTTCCAATAAACTGGGCATTTCATTTCTCAGAGACCTTCGAAACTAAAGTATAAAATGGTAGCGGTGTCAAAATAATTCTAATTCTAAAATTAAGTAACCAATTAAATTTAACCTAATCGAATGGATTGTTACTTTTATTAAAAAGTAGTTTTTTTTTTTTTCCACACGGTGTCTGAAGCCCACATTGGAGCTCCGACTAAATCTGAATCGCGCTCTACAGGCTCATTCGAGGAGGGTGGCGCTCCCAACAAGATTTTCTCCATACCCAGGACTCGAATGAATTTTGTTCTAATAAAAAATAAATCTCAATTAAATTACACTATAATATTAAAAAAGTTTGATGTACAATAATAAAATTTCTTTATAATTTACATTAATAGTAGAATATTTACCTTCCTTTTTTGATCTAGAAATATCGTAAAATATTTATTTTTCTGGATAGATTCATGATCTACAGTAATTCCAATATATTTCGTTCCCCTTTAGTTTAGTATTAATTAATGAATTTTACTGTATTTTATATTACTAAGCTATATATTTCTTTTTAAAATAATTAGTCCAATCAACTACCAATAAAAATAGGAAAAACTACATAACTATACGTACATTACTACCATATATACTATATTTACCTATAGTTTAAAACAATTACACATATTGTCACTTTTAATATTTATACCATATATTTTAAAAGATTTAATCAGATACACAAATCTCTTAAATATGGTATTGAATAATTATCTTAAATTTAATCTCATTAATTAATGGTCCATTAACAAGTTAATTTTTTTTTCTACTCACATTTGTCGTTCCCGTCCTCTCCATGTCCACCTGCACTCTTTCTTCCTTCGTCTTCTCCCTCTTTCTTCCTTTATCCTCTCAATACACAATTGCATGTTCAAATCAACATTATATATATAGGTTTGTTTATGTTGTTTTATTATTCTCATGTATATTGGTTTGTATCTAAGTTAAAGTTCATAATGTTTTGAAGAACAACTTTTATTTCTTTATTTTCACTCATAGATTTTTCATTGCATAGGCTGACTCTTCATCCGCCAACATTCAAGCCGATAGTATATCTAAATATAGGAACAACCCAATCAAGATGAAAGATTTACGCCAAGCTTCGATTAACATAATAAATACACCGTTAGATACACATCAAGTGCAACAATGTTGGATACGCATCAGGTATACATGTATCTAATTAAGAGTTTGTGTATCTGAATTAAGATTATATGTATCTATGAGGAAAAAAATTAGGTGCCAGAAAAAGGAAGAATCTTGAAAAAATTTACTTTTTTTTTTATTAATGATAAGACATATACTCTATCATTGTGATTTATTCCTTGTTCCTAAATTCGTGCGTTTTAGTTACATTTCATATTTAGATACATATAATTATATGTATATGTTTACTATGTATCCAAGATACATGTTTTTGAATCATAAAATTTATATTTAATACATCAAATTAATACCTAGATACAAATAAAAACATGAAATTAAAATAAGATCATATAAATAGATACATAAAATTAATATTAGATCATATAAATAGATACATGGAATTAATAATGGACACATATGGTACATATGAATGTACATAGAATAATAAAATGAAATTTATTAAACATAGATACACTATTTGATTTTCGCCTTATATTAAGGAATTCGATTAGTTTAATTTTTTCAAAATTAATGGTGCATTATGAAAATCCTCAAATGCTCCTCTAATTAAGGAAATCAGTAACTACTAATTAATTAAGTAAATAAAATACGTATCTCAGTTTTAAAATTCGACAGATACATGTATCTCGCAGATTCAAACTCATGTATTCTAAGCGTAAAATATAATAAAGGAAGTAATATTTGAAACTATCGAAAATCTTAGTAATTAAGATCTAAACTAGTGGGATTTATGTGGAATCTTAGTAATACATATTAATTCATATATTATACAATATATATATTTACAAAATAATAATATTTCATAATCCCACTTATATTAATTTAGTGAAGTTTTACTAATTAGTCCAATCATCTACCGTTAAAAATATACTTATAATATTAAAAAATGGATCATTTATTAATCGCCTTAGTAATTATAATATTAAAAAACATTTTATTTTAATTTTAAATCCTATATCCACACTAAGGGACGATTAAGTGAATTGATATTACAATTTTTCATATTCAAAACTTGAAAGATGGAAAAATAAAATCAAACAGATGATGTGATGGACCATTATTTATTCCTATATCTATATTACCTTAAAAACATAAATTCTTAACTTGAATGTTAAATTACTATAATATTCCTAACTTAGATTGTTCTTTTTTTGATGAGTTGTGACTTTTCCGATAAGTTGTGACTTTTTTCAAAGGGTTATAATTTTTCGATGAGTTGTGACTTTTTCAAAGGGTTGTGATTTTTCGATGAGTTGTGACTTTTCCAATGAGTTGTGACTTTTTCAATAAGTTGTAACTTTTCCGAGAAGTGACTTTTCCAAAGGGTTGTGACTTCTCGAAAAAGTCATGACTTTTCAGATAAGACACAAAAAATATTTGTTCATACTACCCTTTGTTGATTATAAATAGAGGGGCTTCCTCTCAATTTTCCACCACAATTTTTTTTAATCTTCTACTCTTCTTCTTCTTGCATTTTAATTTTTTTTTTGTGTGATTTATTGTCGTTGAGTGAATTCGAAGTTTAGCGGAATATGAGATACCACTATTCTGATGAAGTAAGTCGTTCTATCCTAAGAGGGTATATTCCATAACCTTGAGTACTTGAGTAAAATAATTTTGATGATATAATAATTATTTTTTCTTAATATATTCATTAGTATGTAATGTTCCAATATATGTAGTCTTAATTTATTTGTTTTTGTTAACAATTTCTCTTGTCATGTAGATATATGCTTCTGAATATCTTTTTTCAAAATTTAGAAAATTGTCACGATTTGTTTTTGATGCTCAAGACAAAAGAATGACTTTATTTATCAATGCTACTTATATGATTTCGACTCTCAGGAAGTTTGCTTCAAAATAGTTATTATTATATTAACGTTGCCCTTTTGTTTTACTAATTTACTATTTCTTAATATTTCATTATTTTGGACGAAGAAAAGTTCATATGACTTGTAATAACGCCCGTTGAAGTTTGTATTAGTATAATTTTTATTATTTATTTAATAGCTAATTTTATGAGATAAATATTTTCATTAATGCAAATACATATTTATATTTGGATAGGTATTTGTATTTAAATTAAAGTCTTATATATGTCACAAATGTATTATCAAGTTAACAAGATCTTCTAACTTCAAAATATATTATTTTAAAATGTTTCGAGTTCTTTTTTTAAAAAAATATCTCACAAAAAATGTGAAAATATGTGAATATATTAAATGTAGCTGTTCTCTTCGCATGTTCATATGACATCTAAACAATTTAACGTGGAATACACATGCAAAACACATCTGGTTAGATTACAAGAAAAATATAAAATAAATAATGTCTATAAGGTAATATTAGTGAGATAAGACTAATTACATGATTGAACCTCATCAAATTGAAATAAATATATACATTGTTGCATTTAACTAATAAATTTTTTTATTGACCATCTTCATATGTTTGCGTGAATAAGAGATATATATGATGATCCACATTAATCATTCACAAAAAAATCTGTAATATAATTTTTTGCTAAGCTTATTATTAAAATATTTACTTAAATAAGTAATACTCTATTATAACATATATTTTTGAAGTTGATAGCACATGTCGAAAAACAGTATAATAAAAGAGCGGAGAGAGCAAGGCAAAGGACAGATTTGGTGAAGCTAAAGTCTAAACTACCTGATTCTTCTTTTTTAACCTGGTTTATTCCTTCAAAAAGCGAAAATAACAAAGAAAAAACCGGGCCCTCGTCCTTTCCAACAAATTTTTGCCTTATTTTATTACAGTAATCTTCAGCCCTAGTTCTTGGAAGCTTGAATCCACAGGAACCCAATTTTTTGAAATCAACTTCAGATTCCCTCTCACTACTGTTTCTTGAATTCTTTCCATTTTTTATTTGCTAACTTAGATCCCTCATTCGTTATTTGTTTTAATAGGAATTGAAACTAGTAATTTCTGAAGTTTCTGCAAAATTAACGTTTAGGGGCTAATTTATTTCTCACTTAGAGGAGAAAATACAATTCAAGAAGTTGAATGTGGATGCAAGAAGATGACTTAGTGGGAGTGGTGGTGGAGAAAGAGTAAAATCTTGGGGACTTGGGATTTTTTTTTGGGAGTGATGCAATAAGCAGTTGTGGGGAAACAGAAAGGGCTGTGAACAGGGAAATTTGAATTCTTTGTATCAGGTTTGGTTCATTGCCATTATTACTGAGGTTTTCTTGCCTATTATTTTAGGGTGAATGGGGTGTAGCCTTGCAGTTCTCTTGTTTAAAAAGAATTTTGGGTGTCAAAAACAGTCCCCAGTCAAGAAATCTTTTGAAATTTCTGTTTGGGATGATGTTCTAATCTTTAGTCCTTTCAAGAATTTGTAATTAGACAAAAAGAATTGAAAGAAATTCAATTAGGATTCTTGAAATTAGACAAAAAGAATCGAAAGCAATTCAATTAGGTGAGGTATTTATTGTTTAGTGTCATTCTCAGACAAATCCATGTGCAATTACAAGACAAAATCAGTGTGCAACAAGGCACACACCGTAGTGCTCTAGGTGAAGCCTTGCTTAAGCAAGGCAAAACAGACGACCTATTTGACACCTAGTTTCAAGATCTGATTAGTCTGACATTAGGGCCAAAATTTCTAGGAGATGCAAGTATCCCTAGTCTTGTGTCCTGTTTTACTGGCCTCTTGTTGTACTTTCAGTCATTGTCAATCATGTTCGACCCTCTAGTTCTCTATCTCGCATTTTAGCTTATCTAGTTGCATACTTACTTTCCCTTATTTAATTTCTTATCAGTCCTGGGATGAGTTCTACAAATATGGTTGGCTTGTGTAGTAACAATCTTGGAGGTGGGGAGACAGAGACTGTTAAGTTGGAACCAGAATTGGTTGAAAGTTCAATTCCACAAATGGAGTACTGTGAAGCTGACTCCTTGCCATATCAAAAATCCTCAAGCAGCTGCGGGAGGCAAGATTCTACAGCTACTGAACAGAGTGGAACCACTGTCTTGGATCAAGATCAGTCTCCGATAGATGATTCAAGCCTTTGTTCTACATCACAAATATGTTCAGCACCCCTATCTCGCCAGTTCTGGAAAGCTGGAAATTATGATGAGGGGCGTGCTACTAAGTCCACCCTTAAAAGTATTATGCACTGAAGTACCTTTTTTTAAAATTTATTCTTAGCAAACAATCCCTTCTCAAAAATAAAATAAAATACTTTTAGCAAATGATCATGATGTTCAATTGGGTAAAACACCAAATGAAGAATATAGGCTACAATTAATTGATTAGCCGTGCATAAACCATGCCTGCTAAGTGAGTTGTTTTGAGTAATTGGTCAATCTTTTCTTTGCCTACCTTTCTATATTGCCTTATAGCCTAATTCTTTATCTGTAATTCAAGTATGTGTTTTGCATCTAATATGTTATCATCTTATTTGTTGCATTATACAGAAGGCTCCAGTTTCCTGCACATTCACCCGAAGTTCCTTCACTCAAACGCCACTTCCCATAAATGGGCATTTGGTGGTATGTGCTATTGCTGGTTCATTTTTCGTTTCCATATTCTTGTGTGGTAATAGGATTATTGCAAATGCTATTACCGGAGTGTTAACATTGTCATTGTTGTTCTGTGGTGTCTAAAGCCTTGGCAGAGCTTCTTGACAATGCTGTTGATGAGGTAAGCCTTTTTTTCAAGCTTATTCTTTTTTGTTCAATCAATTGTTTAAGTTGTCAATGATTTCTTTAAATTAGTAATTTGACTGCAGAAAGGCCTACTAAGGTTCGTTTGAGGTTATCTTCTTCCTGATTCAATCAATAGCAGCTCCTTCTTTTTTTTTGTAGCACAAGCTGTCTTCCATTTTTGGCGGGCTATACTTGTATTAGGGGCACATAATTATCATTGGTGGTAGCTGAAAATTTCCAAAAACTGAAATACATGGAGAGAAGGTTGTTCACTATGAACAACGAATGGTATCTGTAATACATGAAAAGAAAAAGTTACAGCAAGCTAAAAAAGCAGTAGTCCAGGAAAAAGTAGGGTAACAATAGATAGATATCAAGGAGAAGGAAAAAAGTAGAGGTAGCTGGAGAGATAGAGATGGCGAGGAGTCTGCCCTTTCAAAAAGACTTAATTAGTCGATACTCTTGTAAATTTATAGTTTTATACTCTGGTGAAATGGTGCCTTTTAGTACTCATCTAGTAGGATCTATTAGGTATAACAGGGTAATGTTAAAAGCAGGCTTTGAGTTCTTGAAATGCTGGAAACTTCTTAGAATGCTGCAAGTATGAGCAGAATGGCAGAGATATTTTCACCTGCCATATATGGACAATCTGGAAAGAATGGAACAGAGAGGCATTTTTGGGGAAGGAATATTCACTGCCACACATAAAGAACATTTTTCTGGTGTATTTTTAGAGCACGTAGCAAATCCCTGTGTGTAGATGTCTGGATACACTAAGCTAGTTCTTTTCTGTAACGCTCTTTCTTGGATGCTGGGTTTCCACTCTTTGTTCTTAGTAAAACCAACTTATTTATTACAAAAGAGGACGTGTGAAGGTAGAAGAACTTATAAATGACTTAATTAACAATGTACAAGAGGTGCTCCTTATATAGGAGTCATAGGTTATATATAATATGGTATGCAATCAATCCCTACGCTAATAAGTAAGTAAATATTTTATAATTAAAATATCCTAAGGGTTGCCTCTCTTATGTGGTTTGCGAGCTATTGCATAGGAGCGGGGTTTTTACCCTGTGCGCACCTAAAGGGTAGCGGCTGCGGGCTTCCCTTGTCATAAAAAAAAATATAAAAAAGTTAAAATATCCTAAAGTATCTTATGCAATACTCTATATGATTTCCTTATTCAAGTACAAAAAATCTAGCGCGTTTGAATCTAGACACATTCACTTGAAATTCTAACATGCTCCTCAAACTCAAAGTGGGGAAAACAAATAGAGTTTGGTTATTTTGAAAATATAGAAAATTGATGCCAAAATCTTGCTGCATGTGCACATCACAAAAAAGAAAAGAGGTGTTGCAATTCTTTCCTCCGGAAAATTGTTGGTATCTGCACATCTATTCTCAATCACCGAAAAGAGATGGTGTTGCAATCTCTAGAACATCAACATAACTTGAATTGGCAGAACAATGTTAAGACATTGGTCAGTCAGAATTCATATAGCCGGTTCTAACTTGTTTGGGATTGAGATGTAGTTGTTGTAGATGAGGGCACTCGGTCATGTAAATGATAGAAGCATCAGTTCCCAAGAGATGAACGGTGCTTAGCTATCGTAGAAAGAGGAGGGACACTTGAACAGTCGTCCAAAGATAATGACACTAATTGCCAAAGAGAAGAGAGTCGCTAGGCACCACAAGGAAGCAAAAAAGAAAAAATTAGGTCGGTGGGCATCACACATTGGCTGGTACCACCAGCCGGAAGCGGAAGCTACTTGAGTCTCTACCAAGATCGCAAAGGCCCTAATACCATGTGGAATAGGAAAACTTGGTTTCTTAATTAATAGTGTACTAGAGGTGCTCTTAATATAGAAGTCTTATGCTATGTATAATATGGTTGGTAACCCCTATGCAAATAAAGTATGTAAATGCTTAGCTGGCCTGATAGTGAAATTATAATGGGTAACACATTGGATGAGACTCTATGGGACATATTCTTGGCATCTGGATGTGTACTTCATGACATGGATATGTATATGTTCAAAAGTTTGCTCTAAGAGTCTAGTTTGTTTTGCTGAATAAAGTTTATTCTGGATCCCCTGATGGTAATGTGCCTTATATGGTATCAACATGTTGAGATGCTGTAACCCTTTTGTCCAAACCGTCATGCTAATATTTTCCTCTCTATGTCGCACCCTTGTTTCTTCCACTGGTTAGATACAAAATGGAGCCTCCTTTGTTATTGTAGATAAAACACCAAATCCAAGGAATGGAAGTTCAGCTTTAATGGTTCAAGGTATTCCATTTCTTTGTTTGTGAATAGCGCCTGATACTAATGCTTTGGTTGGTCTGGTTTCGTTTGAAGAAAATGGTTAGAGTATGAGATACTGAATTTTTGCAATCTCTGTTTCAGATGATGGCGGTGGAATGGACCCAGAAGCCATACGTCGTTGTATGAGCTTTGGGTTTTCGGATAAGAAGTCAGCTTCAACTATTGGACAGTGTATGCGTATTAATAATCATGTTTTTTTTTTTCTGTGTCCTGTCTTGTTATAATTCCTAACTCTCAACATTTTAGATGGAAATGGTTTTAAGACCAGTTCAATGAGACTTGGGGCAGATGTTATTGTCTTTAGCCGCTGCAAAAAGAACAGGTATAGTAGTATTCTTGTGCGTTCTGTTTTATCTTTCGTTGTTCTCCCTTTTATTTTGATTATTCTTTTCATTTTTCACTGATAAAAACAACTACAAGTGTATTAGCAGTTGTAATGAGTCTTTTATGATTTCTTTGACTTGTATTTTTTGTGACTCTCCCAGCCTAATTGTGACTAAGACATAGTATTATTTTGTAGATTCATTCTGTTTAACATGGTCATGAATCATGATAACTTGTTGGTGATAGTGGAAAAATAGGTGTGAAGTCCAAACAAGATAGTATGTAAATATGGTGTACATCTTTGTTTAGTCTATATATTGTGACATGCCAAACTCTAGAAAAATCTCCTATAGAAGTTGCTCCTCTGCAATAGGTATGTTAGCAATGAAGAATTTATTCTGGTGGAGTTCTAAGGTGAGTTCCGTCTCCCAAAAGTTGGAGAGTTGAGGCCTGAGGGGAAGAGAAACATTCAACAGATTAAGATTGGCTGAATATATATACTAGAGTGATGGAGCTTGAGTAGAACAAGCTCGTTTTGAAATTGCCAAAGTGTCTGTTGTTGTAGAAAACAACTTGCCGTGTTTAAAAATTAATTCTGTTGAAACCCATAGACTGAAACATGCTTTGCTAAAGTTCTTATGTCAACACTTAGAGCCCGTTTGGATTGGCTTAAAAAAAGTAGTTTTTAAGTCAAAAGTAAAAAGTCAAACTTAAATGACTTTTAAGTCAAAAAATAAAAAGTAGGGGGAGACCTACATTTGGTTTTTGACTTATTTTAAGTCATTTTAAACTTATTTTAAGTCATTTTTGACCTTGCCAAACACTTCCTAACTTATTTTAAGTCATTTTTGATAGAAGTCAAAAACTGACTTAAAAGTAGGTTTGACCAACTTTTAAGCCAATCCAAACGCCCTCTTAATATATTTTTTGGACATTGTTAGTTCCGTATTTTTTTGCTTAGGAGTGCAAACGTCATCTCAGAGATGTTACTCATATTGGCAGGAGATCAATTCCTTTGAATTTTTCATACATCCTCTAGATGCTGATAATAAAATCTTTAATATAAAAAATAAATAAAAATGCTAGCCAAAGTTCTGAACTTGCAGATTTATTACTCACATGATCTTGCAGATTTATTGGTTATCTTTCTGGGTTATCAATGTTGTCTTTGCTTACTTATTGGAGTATCCTTAGGATAACTTCAGATTTTTCTAAATATTATTTGAGGGGCTTTATTTCCACTTTGAGGAGCATGTGCAGTTACAGTTGAACAGAGAAATGTTCATTCTTTGACCTACTTGATTATACTTCTAGAGATTCACAATTTAGACATCGAGTGAGCATTTCTGTGATCCTTCCATTGACAATAATATTTTTTGTCTGTAGAAAAGGTAACAACAATTTCTTTTCACATACTGATTACAGCCTTGCTCGAACCTTTTTCGTTTAAGCTGCTCTAGCATTCTGTTCTAACAGAGTTGTCTACAGAATGATCTGCAATCTGTCTAATGCATATAGCTTCAGGGAGGGTATTGCCTTGAAATCTCTAGGCGTAGCCCCCCCCCCCCCCACCCCCCACCCACCCAGAACAAAAAAAGAAAAAGTATAAACACAATTTTAACTTGAAGACATGGAAGCTTTATTTCGTTTGTGATATCAATTGCTCACCCAGGCTACTGATCTATGCTCAGGATAACCCCCTTCTAATTTTGTGTTGCTATTGTGACCAGGAAATTGACACAAAGCATTGGGCTTCTATCTCAGACATTTCTGACTCGAGCAGGCCTTGACAGAATAGTGGTTCCTTTGGTGAGCCTTTTTCCCTTTCCCGTCTAAGCGTGCATTTGAGTCTGAATAGTCTTTAATAGCTCAAACCTTGATATGGTGGTTTCCCTACCACTCTTTGACCTTTTAGCTACAATATCTTGTTCCTCTTTTACTAATATGATACAATAAGTCAAACAATGTACCAGAGTCCTTTTATTTCATCTAAAATCAGATGGATATGTGCCTTTTCCCTATTAAAACAATATTGCCACTACTGTAGTTTTAATATGTAAATTTATTAGCAGATATTTTAAATTGTACCTTTTCCTTATATCCTTTAGATGGTTTTTATAGTTTGCTTCTCGTGATATATATTAGTGTTGTAAGGTGTTGTATTAATTAGTAGGACTTAGATGTGGACTTCTACCTGTCTGATGGTTTCTTGTTTAATCTATTTGAGCTTTGTTATGAGAAACCTTTATATTTGGGTCTCCAAAATTTGTATATGCATGTCTTATTATTACATAACTCCTGCTATTTCCCTGAAGAAAAAGGAAAGAGGACAAAATAAGATATATTCGTAAATTTGGGTGGTGGGGTGGGGGTGGGGATGACTACCAACATTCTTCCATGTGGCCCATGTGATCATAAGCTGTTAAATAACAGTAATCCAAACATCAGTTACTCCCGCTTACTTTCTCGCTTTTTCTTTCTCCTTCCAACCTTCATGCTCCTTTTCCTTAAAGTATTCGTCTGGTGATGCAGCTTGACTTTGAGTTCAGTGCAGCAGCTAGAAAATGGAGTTCATTACATAGTGAACAACATTTTAGGAATAACCTCTCGTTGTTGTTGCGCTGGTCTCCATTTGCGACAGAGGCAGAGCTTCTTAAGCAAGTAAGTTTCCGTTGTCTTCAAGGTTGTTGCTTACTTTCTGTCAGTTTCCATGGTATTTTTTATAATAAAACTTCCTTTCCCCTTTGCTTGACTTTCTCCTTTATATGAGTTCTCCTCCTTGCATCTTGGGGGTGGGGTGCGGTTGGGGGGGGGGGACCAAACAAAAGAAAGTGTAACAATTATAGATCTCACTTACTTCTTTTGTCATACCTAAAAATCAGTCTCTGGTGATGATCTATATTAGAGTCATCTGCCAAATCCTCCTTGGAAGTATCAGTTATATTCTGCTTTTAGGTTCCATAGTTGGAAGTAAAGCTGAGTATTTAACTGTACCTGAAAAGATCCTGGAGATATAAAGGCATAGACTTTTTTTGATAAGGGTGAATTTTATAGAAGGTATAGGCAGACTAGGTAAGGCGTCCAAAGTTACAGTCTATGGAAGTCTTCGTTCATTTCTATCTAGGAATCTAGTCATCTACATCATTTACAAGGTTGCACCAAAAAGCTAGCAAAATTCACATCTTTGCTTGAGGTTATATATATTCCTCTGTTTGCCTTAAAAAGAATTTGGTGTGTTTTTCTGTCCAAATTATCCACCAAATAACCAATGGTTATAGTATTCCAAATCTTGCGTTCCAAATTGTTCATTCTGGAATGTCTGCATAGCAGGAAGATTGTTGGGTTCTGCAATAAAGGTATTGGATTTTGTTTCTAACATGTCTTCAAATTGTTATTTAAGAATGCTAATGCTGCTTTTAAGCTAAAAATTCCAGTCTTTTGGTTATCGGGAAAAAAAGAATGCTAATGCTGCTTTGTCTACTGATATTTTGATCTATCAGTCGTTCTGATGAACAGGCATAATTCCAGCATTACTTTGATAGATAGATATCATTTGGAACTTCTTTTCACACCCCTTTTAGCCACCTGAATGAAGTAATGATGAAACAATCTCCTTATTTGCCAAGTACAAGTATGTTTTCCTCTATAGAACAGACCTAGTGTGACAACCCAATTTAGGGCCATGACCCTCGCTAAGGGGTAGGATCTTCAAGCAGGCTTTAACTGGAAATTACAAAAAATCACGCAGGGTTTTCCATATATCCGTACCTATCCAAAAACAAAAAAGTTCCTGTCAGCTATATAAGACAACAAACAGACCCAATTCAAACTATGTCACCTTTATCGATCATCCAATTTCAACACCACAGTAGTAGTTCCACTGTCAAAATACGACAAACTAATTTAACACAATTATCAGTCATTAAGTCTTACGATAACCAAAGACTTATGAAACCTGACTGACAAACTGACTAAAGAGCGACTCTTAAGAGTTTTAAAGAAAGTATGATAATAAATAAATAAACTCTTCGCCCATGCAAGCCAATTGTCACGACCCGAGCCTACACCTTGGACGTGGCCGGCACTCGAGAACCATTGCTGGTCCCCAAGCGAACCCTCATCCTGGCTGACTACAAGCGGAAGACTAACTCAAGCATACAAAAGCTTAAAAACTGAATAAAAATAATATATTCA